>PVIU01018434.1:0-39020 GCA_004026605.1 Ondatra zibethicus
AAAAAAAAAAAAAGTGGGAGGCAACAAAATAAAGTGAGTAATTCAAAATTTTTAAAGAGAGCAAAACTTAGCAACAAGTTGTATTATTTTAATTAATCTAATAATCTCTGAAAATAAAATGTTTTATTTGGAGAACTGCATCTGCTTCCCTCTTATAAAAGATACTTAACACCCAAACCTCCTACATCCTCTCTCAGATTGAATTCATTTAATTGAATAAAGTAGACATAATTTGAATTACATTGTAAAAAAATTTTAGATTGATATATACTTACTCCCAATTTAAAAGGGTTCATTTCTAAGTAATACATAAGAAATGTTTAATTGGTTGTATTTCCTAAAATAAAATTATTTGTGTGTGTGTTCATGTTGTTCAATTGAGGTATGGCAAGAAAAGAGAGCTTAGGATTAGAACGAATAAGGGTGTGGAGGAGGAAATATGAGGGTTGTGAGGGAAAAGAATCAGATATGACTCAAATTTTATTAAAACATGGAAATATTACCCTTACAATGTTTTTGTAGTTAAGTAATTTCCCAGATTAAATAAAAAAGCTTGTCATTTTCATTTGATACAATTTCTCTTCAAGCCTCGCTTCTGTACACACTAACCCTTTCATTCCTATCTTTATTTTACCTATAAAAGATTGTATGTATTTATTTAGCCACTTACATTCACAAGAAAAGATTACTTAGGCTAAATTTATTAATTTAATATTGAGGGAAAATTAACATATCAGCAAGAAGGCTTTATGAACTTCATAGTAAAATGTCAGCTCCTCATTCAGCCAGTAGAAACTACAAAGATGATAGCAAACACATATTAACTAGTCCTATCTTCAATGATATCACAATTTAATTAGAATTAATAAAACAATTACCATCATATTTGAACCAGAACATAATTTAGCACTGAAACCTATGGTAATAGGTTATAAATAATGATGAAAACGTAGAAGTAAAATCAGTGTGGATTTGTATAAATCAAGAAACTTCATCAATGAGGTGTACTAGTAGAAGATGGAAAATAATGTTTCATACTTGGAGATTAAATTGGAATGTTTTTCCTTTGCTTGCCTTTTGGTATTTTTAGCCAATGTCATAGTTATTAAAAGAAAAGTAACTAAATAGAAAGCAAAATGCAATTTAGAACTCTGGTGCGGGAGAATTGTCTGTATTCTGTCAATCATAATTTAAATAAATGCTGATTGGCCATTAGCCAGGATATATAGGTAGGACAACCAGACAGGAAGTAGAGGTGGAGCCAGGAGAATAGGAGAATTCTGGGAAGCAGGAAGCTCTCTTGGCATTCCTGTGCAGACCAAAGAAGAAGCAGGATGTGACCTGCCCCGCTGAGAAAGGTACTGAGCCATGTGGCTAACATAGATAAGGATAATGAGTTAATATAAGCTACAAGAGCTAATGGGAGGCCTGAGCTAATGGGCCAATCAGTTTATAACCTAATGTAGACTCTCTGCATGATTTTCTCTGGGAATAAATGGCTGGGGGACCAGGTGGGACATAAACCCCAAACCTGGCCCTCATACTACAGAACTCATCAAGTGAATGACTATATGTTTATACCAGGCTCAAGTCAATGAGAGATTAAATGCATATCACTTAGGCTTGAAGTTAAACATGAATTTCTAACATGTTATATTCTAACAGAAAAACAGTGATTATATTCTAACAGAAAAACAGTGATTAAGCATATATACTTATATGTACATTAATATGCATATACACACATATAAACATACCGCCTCAAAACATAAGAGTATTCTGGAGATTTAGTACCTCTGTCATCACCTAGTCTGGTACAAGAGGAATGCACACAGGTCTTTCTTACTAATACATTCTAAAAAGACATAGAGAAGATGGGATGGGAATTTTGAGTACCTGAATTGAATTGCTCACTACAAAAAAGTAAAAGACAACTGAAAGTTAAGGACAATTCTACATATAAAATATAATTGTGACTATTGATTTTGCATATTGGTAGTTCACTAGATACATACTTTAACGCCCTCATCAGAAGAAAATATTTGTGGCTTGAAAAGTCAAAAAGGTAAAAGTGGGTGAAACAGCCATATGATACAGAAATCCCCTGTTCTATATGGTGACAATGAAATACAAGATGCACTCTCATCTATAGACAAGTTCCAGGACTTTCAGAGAATGACAGAGAAGCCGTGTATCAAAAAAATAAAATAAAATACATGTAACCCATGATGTAGAAAAAGGAGAATGACAATATTGCTAAGGGTGCAAATTTTAATATATACATGGAAATGAGTATTTTATATTCATCAACAAGTAGACAACAATACCTTGTGTTGATATTTCAATACGTTGAATATATCTCTGCTCTTAATTCACTGTTGACTTTATTGGATTCAAATGACATTGCTCTAACTAAGAATACCAACCATTCTTCAGTTAATTAAGTGAACCAAGCTCAAAAGATCTATTGTAAAATATGATCATTATAGTTACCAAGATAATTTACATTCTTTTTTAATTTATTTTTAATTTTATTTTATATTTCATCCACAGTTCTTCGCCCTGCCCCTCCCCCATCCCCCTCAGCTCACTCCCATCCACTCATTACAATGGGTAATGGGTCCCATGAGAAGTCAAGAAAGCCTGTCATATTAAGTTGGGGTACGAACAAGCCTCTCCCACTTGTATTAAGTCTGAGCATGGCATCCCACCATAGCAATTGGGCTCCAATACGCTAGCCCATACACCAGGGTTAGGTCCTGATTCTACTACTAGCAGCCCCACAGTCCAAGTTTTGCCACTGTCTCCCACATATGGAAGGCCTAGTGTAGTCTCATGGGGTCCTCACAGCTGTTGGTCTAGAGTTCCTGAGTTTCCATGAGTTTGGTTCAGCTGTCTCTTTAGATTTCTCCATCATGATTTTGACCTCCCTTGCTCATATTTTCCATCCTCCCTTTCTTCAATTTGATTCCTGGAGCCCAGCCTCATGCTTGGTTGTGGATCTCTGCATCTGGTTCTGTCAGTTGCTGGATGAAGGCTCTATGATAATAGTTAGGATATTCACCAATATGATTACAGGGGAAGGTCAGTTTGGGCTCCCTCTCTACTATTGCTAGGAGTCTTAAATGGGGTCATTGTTGTAGATTCTTGGGAATTTCCATAGAACTAGGTTGATCCCTAACCCCATAGTGATTGTCTCTATCAATATCTTTCTTTCATTGTTCTCCTGCTGCACCACTGCCCTACTCAAACATTCTGTTCCCTCATGTTCTCATCCTCTTCTCATTCCCTTTAGCACTGCCCCTTGCCCCCAGTTTACCCAGGAGATCTTATCTAATTTCCCTTCCCTGGTCGAACCAGACTCTCAGGGTCTTTCTTGCTCCCTAGCTTCTATGGAACTGTGGACTATAGCCTGATTATCCTTTGCTTTGCATCTAATATCCACTTATGAGTGAGTACATACCATGTTTATCTTTCTGAGTCTGGCTTACATTACTCTGGATGTTTTTTTCTAGCTCAATCAATTTGCCTGAAAATTTCACTATGTCATTGTTTTTTTTACAGCTGAATAATACTCCATTGTGTAAATTTAGCACATTTTCTTTATCCTTTCTTCAGTTGAAGGGAATCTAGGTTGTTTCCATGTTCTGTCTATTACCAAAAATGCTTTTATGAATGGTGTTGAGCAAGTGTCCTTGTGGTATGATTGAATATTCTTTTGGTATATGCCCAGGAGAGGTATGTAGGCAGAAGCTGCTTGTTTGTTCCCAGCCACTCTAACCCAAAATAATCACTTAGAAAACATATTATTTAGATCACTGTCTGGCCAATAGCTTGAGTGTATTACAAGCTAGCTCTTATACCTAGAATTAACCAATTTCCATTATTTTATATTTTACCACAAGGTTTGTGACCTACTGGCAGGTTCCAGCTGGCAGCTCACAACTTTTTCCTCTGGCAGCTACATGACATCTCATGACTCTGCCTTCTTTCTCCCAGCATTCAGTTTGGTTTTTCAGCCTTGTTCTATTTCTGCTAAGTCACTAGACAAAACAGATTTATTGGTTAACCAATAAAAGCAATGCATATACAGAAGAACTTCCCACTCCATTTCCCTTTTTCTTTTTAAATAAAAAAGAAGGTTTTAACTTTAACATAGTAAAGTTACATATAACAAGATAGGTACTAAGCAAGAATTACAGTTACAACATTTATATTTACTTTATCTTTTTATCATAACTAAAGAAAACTATAAATATAGCTATCTATACTTCAACTCCATCAAAGACTCAAGAAGGATATAATATTACCTAAGTAAACAGGAAGTGCATTGTAAGCAACTTCCAAAACTTGAGATTTGACAGAGATATCTCACTACCTGGATAGTAACCTTGTGGGCACCCATCTTCAGCCCACTGGTCCATAGTATCTGGCAGACTGTTCCATGAAGCAGGAAATTTCAAAGACAGTTCCACCTATATTAGCAGTTTGTCAGTCACTTTCTTCTGTGTCCTGCAGACTCTTTCATGAAGCAGTAACCCTGAAGGACAATAACACCTTTAGGCAAGTTCAGCAGTTATTTTTTGTGGGTCCTGCTTGCCTACTTCATACAGCATAATCTCATGCAGTCTAGTCAAAAAAAGTTTCTTGTCCAAGTGTCCAGCAATCTCCATAAGTAGCCTCTTTAATGTACATCTTCCTCTTGAAGTAGATTGGTGCTGCCAGGAGCAGATGTGTCTCATTGTCATAAAAAGTCTAAGTTCGTAAAACATTTAAATGCCATATTCTGTAGTCTTTGAAAGGTTTGAAGAATAACTATCCATCTGAAATATATCTCTATACATCTAGAAAACCTAACTAACATGACTACAAGCTTGACTATTATAGATGACTCTCTGTTAAACTGTATTTCTTAATTATACATTACATTTTTAAATGAGCTGCACAAACACAATACCTTAATCAGAGCAGAAATATACATATAAGAAAACTAACCTTAAATGTGTATCAACAGCCAAGATCCATGCCAATGCAATGTATTCATTTCTATATCATATCCCCCTTTAAATGTAAACAAATGATTATAAACAATCATCTAGGGAATTTGGATGTAGTTCTCTCCAAACTACTTCCTATGTTTTGTTGGATGAAGTAATTTTTGGGGTTGTTTATGGTGATCTCTTTTGGGGATCTTGGTCCATCAACCACATTCATCTAGAAGGATTCCACAGGTTCTTGTCCTCTGTGGAAACAAACAAGAACCTCTTTTACAAAGCAACAAACCCTTAGACCCAAATTCTGAAGTCATGATACCTTTAAAAGATATGTGTTGGTTTAGCTTAGCTGCCCATACAATGAAATGTCTCTCTATACTTAACTCCTTCACAGTAAAAAATATTCAAAGAAAACACAAAAATATACATAATCCAGACTCTCTGTGAATTTTCCATCTTTATGTGACTTATCTTTCTTACTCTCTACAAGTTTAAATTTATTATCTTTACTCCTTTAATCTATAACTGTCTGTACTCTTTTATATTACATTTACTATCTCTTTATTCTTTTTCTTCTCTCTCTCAAGCCTACGTACATTTTTTAAACACACTGTGTCTCGATAAGAGGTCTTTTATGTCTGAATCTGTCCTATTGTGTATCTGAAAACCTTTTCTGGCCAGGAGTGCTTCTTAAAATGCTAAGCAACAAGTAAGGCTGTTTTGTCTTTTGGTTCCACCCAGCCCAACATGTCGGAGGTATTTTTGCTGCCTCTGAAAGCCATGTACATTGCCCCATTTTTAAGCATACAATGGGTCTATGTTGCCATTAAGCCAGTTGTAGCACTCTGCTCACAGACCCCATTTAAATGCTTCATAGCCAGACCTCCTGAAAGAGTCATGCTGGTAGCATGGCCCAGGAAGCTGCCATTTCAAAACCACCTGGTTTATTTATTTATTTATTTATTTATTTGCTACCACTGAATCTGGAAGATCTCTCTTAAAGTAGCTGTGGCACACTGCCAGTCAAAAAATGTAGCTAAACATTGTTATTTTTTTGTCTAGAATTCCTTTCCAAGCTTTTTCAGGTTTTACATGAATATAGTCAACCACATTGGTGCATAAATTTATCATTTAATATCACAGAGAATTTATGAACAGAAATCAACTATCAAATCTTTAGCGGTATCAATGTCCCTACCTTTACAATGGTTAACTGAGAAACCAATATGGGATTATGCAATGGTCATTAACAGAAGACAAACTGCAGGCTTTGGAACAGTTGGTACAGGAGCAACTAGATGCTCTCCATATTGAAGAATCAACCAGCCCTTGGAATTCTCCTGTATTTGTTGTTTAAAAGAAATCTGGTAAATGGAAAATGGTGAAATATGTAAAAACTATCAACAAGGTAATTCTACCTATAGGCCCTCTACAGAGGTATCACTGAGTCTTGACATAAATTGATTCTCAATTTTCTGAGAAACCACCATACTGATTTCCAACATGGCTATACAATTTTGTACTGCCACTAGCAGTGGAGGAGTGATCCCCTGACTCCACATCCTCTACAACATAAACTGCCCTTCGTACTTTTGATCTTAGCCATTCTGAGAGGTGTCAGATGGCATCTCAGGGTTGTTTTTGTTTGCATTTCCCTGATGGTTAAGGATGTTAAACAGTTTTTTAAAGGTCTTTCATCCATTTGCAATTTTACTGCTGAGAATTTTGTTTAGCTATGTATACCATTTTATTTGAATAATTTTGCATTTTAATGTCTAGTTGTTTGATTTCTCTATATATTTGGGAGATCAGTCATCTGTCAGATGTGGGGTTGGTGAAGATCATTTCCCATTCTGTAGGGTGTCATTTTGTCTTATATATTGTGTCTTTTTGACTTACAGAAGCTTTTCCGTTTCAGGAAATACCATTTATGGATTATTACTCTCAGGGTCTGTGCTACTGGTATTATATTTAAGAAGTAGTTTCCTCTTCCACTGTATTCAAAATTCAAAACTACTTACCACTTTCTCTTCTATGAGGTCCAATGTAACTGGATATATGCTGAGGTCCTTTATCCATTTTTGCTATAGTTTTGTGCATGGTGGTGATAAATATGGATTTATTTGTAATCTTATGCATGTTTACATCCAGTTATTCCAGTACAATTTGAAAAGATGCTTTCTTTTTTCCATTGTATAATTTTAGCTTCTTTGTCAAATATCAGGTATTCATAGGGGTGTGGATTAATATCCAAGTCTTTGATTCTAGTCCATTGTTTCACCTTTCTGTGTTTATGCCAATATCAAACACTTTTGGCTACTATAATTTTATAGTAATTTGAAGTCAGGGATTGAGATGCCTCCAAAAGTTCCTTAATTATATAGAATTGTTTTAGATATTCTAGGCTTTTTGCTATTCCATATGAAGTTGAGTATTGTTCTTTCAAGGTCTGTGAAGAATTGTATTGGGATTTTGTTGGGGATTTAATTGCATCTGTAGATTGTTTTTGGTAGGATTGCCATTTTCATTATGTTGATCTGACCTATCCAAGTGCATGGGAGATCTTTCCATTTTCTGATACCTTCTTCAATTTCTTTCTTTAGAGACTTAAAGTACTTGTTATATAATTCTTTCACTTGTTTTGTTAGAGTTACCCCATTTGTGGCTGTTGTAAAGAATGATGCTTCTCTGATTTCTTTCTTGGCCTGTTTATCATTTGCATATAGAAGGGCTACTAGCCGGGCGGTGGTGGCGCACACCTTTAATCCCAGCACTTGGAAGGCAGAGGCAGGCGGATCTCTGTGAGTTCGAGACCAGCCTGGTCTACAGAGCTAGTTCCAGGACAGGCTCCAAAGCCACAGAGAAACCCTGTCTCAAAAAAGAAAAAAAAAACAAACAAACAAACAAAAAAAAGAAGGGCTGCTGATTTTTTTTTTTTTTTTTTTTTTTTTTTTTTTTTTTTTTTTTAGCTAATCCTGCATCCTGCAACATTACTGAAGGTATTTATCACCTGTAGTAGTTCCCAGGTAGAGTTTTTGCAGTCACTTATATATACTATTATATCATCTGTGAATAGCGGTAACTTGACTTCTTCCTTTCCAATTTGTATCCTCCTGATCTCCTTTTCTTGTTTATTGCTCTGCTTAGAACGTGAAGTACTACACTGAAGAGATGTGTAGGGTGGACAGCCTGATGTTTGCTCCTGACTTTAGTGGAATTACTTTGAGTTTCTCTTCATTTAATTTGATGTTTACTGTCAGTTTGCTGTAAATTGCTTTTATTACATTTGGATATGTTCCCTGTATCCCAGATCTCATGAAGTGGTGCTGGATTCCATCAAAGGGTTTTTCAGCATCTAATGAGATGATCAAGTGGTTTTTGCTTTCAGTTTGTTTATATGGTGAATTACAAAAACAGATTTTAGTATGTTCAAACAATCCTTCATCTCTGAGATGAAACCAACTTGTTCACAGTGGACAATTTTTTTATGTGTTCTTGGATTCAGTTTGCCAGTATTTTATTGAGTATTTTTACATTAATGTTCATGAGGGAGTTCCCTTTCTTGCCACATCTTTATGTGGTTTGGGTATCAGGGTAACTGTAGCCTCATAAAAAGAGTTTGGTAATGTTCTTTCTTTTTTTACTTTATGCAATAATTTGAGTATTAGATTTAACTCTTCTTTAAAACTCTGGGAGAATTCTGGGATGAAGCTATCTGGTCCTGGATTTTTTTTTGGTTGGGGGGGGTTGGAAGACTGCTTCTCTGACTGCTTCTATTTCCTTAGGGGTTATAGCTCTGATTAAATTGTTTATTTGGTCTTGATTTGATTTTGGTATATGGAACCTATCAAGAAAGTTGTCCATTTCTTTTATATTTTCCAATTTTGTGGAGTACAAATTTTTGAAGTATGACCTGATGATTCTCTGGATGTTCTCAGTGTTTGTTGTTATGTCCCCCTTTCATTTCTGATTTTGTTAATTTGAATATTCTCTCATTGCATTTTGGTTAGCAAAAAGGGTTTGTCTATCTTGTTGATTTTCTTGAAGAACCAACTCCTTGTTTCATTGAGTCTTTGTATTGTTCTCTTTGTTTCTATTTTGTTGATTTCAGCCCTCAATTTGATGATTTTCTGGTGTCTACTCCTGGGTGGGTTTCCCTCTTTTTGTTCTAGAGCTTTCAGGTGTTCTGTTAAGTTGCTAGTGTGTGATTTCTCCAACTTCTTTATATAGGCATTTAGTGCTATAAACTTTCCTTTTAGTACTGCTTTCATAGTGTTCTATAAGTTTGGATAAACATATAGGATATGTTTATGGATAAACTAATAATGTCCTATAAGTTTGGATAAACATATGTTGTACCTTCATTTGAATTGAATTCTAGGAAGTCTTTAATTTCTCTATTTCTTCCTTGACCCAGGGATGAATCAGTTGAGCATTATTCAGTATTCATGAGTTTGAAAGCTTTCTGGAAATTCATTGTTGTTGAATTCTAACTTTAAGCTATGGTTATCTGATAAAATACAGGGTTTTTTCAATTTTTTTATCTGTTGAGATTTGCTTTGTGACTAAATATGTGGTCAGTTTCAGACAAGGTTCTATAAGATGATGAGAAGAAGATATATTCTTTTGCATTTGGGTAGAACGTTCTATAGGTGTCTGTTAAGATGATTTGAGTCATAATATCTGATAAGTCTCTTGTTTCTTTGTTAATTTTCAGTCTAGAAGACCTTTCCTTTAGTGAGAGTGTGGTGCTAAATCTCCCACTATTAGTGTGTAGAGATTGATTGTGATTGAATCTTTAGCAATATTTCTTTTACAAATGTGAGTGGCCTTGTATTTGGGGCACAAATGTTCATTTAGGATTGAGACTTCTTGATGTATTTTTCCTGTGATGAATATGAAATATCCTTCTTCATCTCTTTTGATTACCTTCAGTTTGAAGTCTATTTTCTTGCATACTAGAATAGGTAGACCAGCTTGCTTCTCAGGTCCATTTGATTGGAAAGTCTTTTCACAATCCTTTACGCTAAGTAAATATCTGTCTTTGAAGTTGAGGTGTGTTTCCTGTATGCAGTAGAAGGATGGATGCCATTTCTGTATTCATTCTTTTAGTCTGTGTCTTTTTATAGGTGAATTGAGTCCATTATTATTAAGAGATATCAATGACCAGTGATTGTTAATTCTGTTATTTTTTGATGGCAGTAGTATTTCTCTTCTTTAGGATTTGCTGGTGTAGACTTATCTATTGCTTGTGCTTGCATGGGTACAACTAACTTCCTTGGATTGGAATATTCCTTCTAATACTTTCTGTAGGGCAGGATTTGTGGACAGGTATTGTTTAAATCTGTTTTTTTCCTATTGGATATCCTGTTTTCTCCATCTCTGATGATTGGAAGTTTTATTGGGTATAGTACTCTAGGTTGGATCCATGATCTCTTAGTGTCTTCATAATGTCTGTCCAACACCTTCTAGCATTCAATCTCCATTGAGAAGTTGGGTATTATTCTGATGGGTTGGATTTTATATGTTACTTGGCCTTTTTTCTTTGCAGCTCTTAATATTATTTCTTTATTCTTCATATTTTGTGATTTGACTATTATGTGGCAAGGAGACTTTCTGGGGTCTCATCTATTTTATGTTCTTTAAGCTTCTTGTATCTTCATAGGTATTTTCATTATTAGACTGAGAAAGGTTTTTTTTCTATGATTTTGCTGAATATATTTTCTGTGCCTTTGAGCTGGTATTATTTTCCTTTTTCTATCCCTGTTATTCTTAGGTTTGGTCTTTTCATGGTGTCCCAGATTTCCTGGATGTTTTGTATTATGACTTTGTTGGCATTAATATTTTTCTTGATGAATAAATACATTGCCTCTATTGTATCTTCAATGCCTTAGATTGTGTTGTTCAAGTTTGTATCTGTAGTTATTATTTGTTTACACAGATTTTCCATTTCCAGGATTCCCTCAGTTAGTTTGTGTTTGCTTTATTGTCTCTATTTCAAATTTCACATCTTGAATTGTGTCCTTTACCTGTTTGATAGCTTTTTTTTATTTTTAAAAAGGGATTTATTGATTTTTTTTCAAAATTTGTATTTGTCTTTTTCTCCATTTCTTCAAGGTAATTTCTCATTCCCTCTTTAAGGGTCTCTATCATCTTCATGAATGAATAGAGTCTTGCCTTTGAGACTGAGATGGGTTGGGGAGAGGCCAAGGGTTTTGCTCCAGAGCCTAGGACTTAGAGACTGGGCTGCACAGCAGAGACTGGACACTCACTACCTGGTCCTCTTTTGCAGGTGCAGTCTATCTCAGGGAGCTGCTGAGGTTGCAGGGGATCTTTGGATTTGGAGTTAGAGTAGGGCTTGTAGATCACTGCATCCGATAAGGGAAGTGCTGGGTTAATTTACATTCTTTAACAATGCTAAGTTCATTCTTTGCAAAAATAAATAAGTTAGGAAGTATATGCTAATTAAGTAGATTTAGTCTAGTCTTTAAAGTATCATATTGTATATACCAATATCATATAAAATTACTTGAAAAAGTAACATAAAAAAATTTCCAAAGTGTTTGAATGTTGGGGTGGGGCATGTGCTAATTTTTGTCAAATATGTGGGAAAAAAAATCCCCAAAGTATGATGAAAATAAATAAAGCCAAATATAATTATGCTGTACCACAAAGTTGTAGAAGTCATGGAAATAATTAAGTACTGACTTTTGTCAACTTGCCAGGCCTGTTGTTGAGAGGTGTTCTGCACAAACTTAACAATGATAGAAATTATTTAAGCTACTATGATTCATAAGGATAACGATATTGATTCAACTTTTAAACCATCTGAAAAGTTATTGTTTCCAAATCTTTAATGTTGTTCATTGAATCTTAGAATTTAAAGTTAATATTGTTCTTGAATTGAGAGAGACATCTTGGGTTCTCCTTGAGGAGTTAGACATTCATTACACTTCATTTTATTTGAGACCCGTACAACATGTTTGCCTCAGGTTTTGTAGCCAGTTTATCTTTTCACCCTGTCTTCAAATGTCACCTTTATGCTAATGAAGTCTATAGTATAGCCACTCCTATGCCCAGAGGTCCATTTTGTACTCCATATTCATAATGATATTGTAAAATACAAGTGACTTTTTATGGTATGATGAGCATTATAAGTATTTCTAAGAAGGAAAAGAAAGGAATATGCATATGTTAGTTCATGGCACTATATTAATGAAAAGGATATTTCAACTCCAAACTCTAAAGTTGCTAGAAGATAAGAAAGAAATATGGTAAAACATATAGGCATAAGCAAGTACTTTGTAAATGGGATTCAGAACACATGAATGAAGGATAGCATGTGACAAATGGGAACTCATGAAGCTAAAATATTTTGTACAAAAATGAAATAGGAAATCAAGTGAAAATACAGTCTACAGAATGATAGAAAAATTGTCAACTACACATCCAACATAGAATCTATCTAGAACGCATATGGAACCAAAAATAAATAAATAAATATGAACAATACAAACACACAATAAAAATATGGTTAAAGTTCCAAACAGATAATTCTCAAAAGAAGAATTATCAATGAATAACAAACAACTTTCAAAGTATCGAGGGTCATTAGCTGTGATAGGAATGCAAATTAAAACTACCTTGATATTTAGAATATCTGTTCTAAAGAAATCAAATAATATTAAATCCTGGTGAAGTCAAGGAGAAATAAAACTCCTTACTGCTTATGAGATTGCACACAGTTCCAGTCACTGTGGAAGACAGTGTAGAGTTCCTTAAAAGTCTAGAAAGAAAAATACATTATGAATCAATTGTTCCAATTCTCAGTATATACCAGGATTCACCGTCCTTCTACAGAGATACTTACTTATCCATGTGTTGCAAAACTATTCATATTATCAAGGAAACAAAATCAGTTTGCATACCCAACAACTAATGAATATAAATTGAGAGTGACATGTTGAACATATATACAATGAAGCTTTGTTCTGCTGTTAGGAAAAACAAAAGTTGAAAGCAAAGGGGTGAAAGTGGAAAAATAATATTGAATGAGGTGATACAGGCACAGAAACAAAGCCTGCATGTTCTGTATCACCCATGGAACTCAATTGTCTAATTTTGATATTACACACTTGGAGTTTCTATAGAAGTTAATAAATTAGAAGGAACTCACCAGGAGGGCAGGCCTAAAGATGAGAATATTGGTAAAAAAGAATATTTATGATAAAGAAACATTTGCAGGGAGAGATTGGGATGTAGGGGAAATGAGGAAACAGAGTGTGGGAATAATCAGAATGAAGGGGCCATTAAAAGCCATAGGGAAATGTGTGACAATCAAATTAAAATGTATAATTTATATTGTTAAGAAGAATTTGATGGGAGATACACTATATAGGTACAAAAGGCTTCTCAACAAGTCTTGGGCTGTTAAACAAAACCACAATTCTAATGATGAGATGATCTAGGGAAACGCCAGAAGCAGCCAAAGCAACACAAGTTCTTGACCATTGTCTTGTTTTAAGTTACAGCAGAAAGGTTGCATAAAACAGAGAAATCAAAGATGGAAATGAGCTTCATGCTTCTTCCCTAGCTCGGTTTCAGAGTCCCAAAAGGTGCTAAGCCAGCTGCTGATGAAGAAAAGTCATCAACTGTCTCATCTATCTGCAATGCCTATGAACTACAGTACCCACTTATTTAATGGTAGCTAACACTGATGCTATAGGGGAAATCAATGCTCTCTGATTGGATTTTAGATTTACTCAACAGGAAGAAATAAATTTCCAGTATTGTTAAGCTTGTTTAAAAAAAAACTTTCAAAGAGAGATCATAGGCCAGTGGCATACTGTTTCTTGATTAAACATATTTTAAAATTGCTTTATAGTTAATTTCACCATTGATTAGTTGGTTGAATGATTATAGTACTAATAATGGAACCCTTGACTTTATGCTTGTTAGGAAAATACTTAACCAATAAGCTAATATCCTCACTTTCTCTTTGTGTCTCTCCCTTTCTTCCTCCATTTCCTATATTTATTTACTTATTCAATTACCACTTGCAATTAGATTATGCTATAGAAAACGAAAAATGTTTGGAGGGCACTATGTTACAAGGAATTACCAGCTGATGTTTTGGTGTATTTGGTTGCTTGTTTTGAATTTTGTTTAGCACAACTCTCTCATTTAATAGAGACAGTAGTGTTCTCAATGTCTTAGCTATTTCCTCTGCACCTTCTGTAATATAAAAAGGAATTTACAAAAACAAAATAATGGCACATTCATGCAATGGGAGTGTTGAAATGATGATAGAAAGAGACAGTAAGGAAAAAAATTCTGAGACGCAAATGCCTGCCAAAAATTCTTATTTAGGCTATTGTTTTGTCTTGTTGACCATGCCATTTGGTTTACAGAAGCTCTTAAGTTTCAGAAGGTCCCATTTATTAATTGTTTCTCTCAGTGTCTCTGATACTGGGGTTATATTTAGGAAGTAATCTCCTGTGCCAATACATTCAAGTGTACTTCCCACCTTCTCTTCTATAAGTTTTAGTGTGTCTGACTTTATGTTGAGGTCTTTGATCCATTTGGACTTGACGACAGTCTACAGAATGGGAAAAAAATCTTTCCTAAACCCACATCAGACAAATCTCCAAAATAGACAAAGAACTCAAGAAATTAGATATTAAAAGAACAAATAATCCAATAAAAAATGGAGTACAGACTTAAACAGAGAACTCTCAACAGAGAAATCTAAAATGGTTGAAAGACACTTAAGGAAATGTTCAACATTCTTAGTTATCAGAGAAATGCAAATCAAAACAACCCTGAGATTCCATCTTACACCTGTAAGAATGGTCAAGAACAAAAACACTGATGACAACTTACACTGGAGAGGTTCTGGGGTAAAGGGAACACTCCTGCATTGCTGTTGGGAATGCAAGCTGGCACAGCCCATTTGGATGTCAGTGTGGTGATTTCTCAGAAAATTAGGAAACAACCTTCCTCAAGACCCAGTAATGCCACTTTGGGGGGGTATATACCCAAAGGATACTCAATCATGCCACAAGGACATGTGCTCAACTATGTTCATAGCAGCATTGTTTGTCATAGCCAGAAACTGGAAACAACCTAAATGCCCTTCGACCAAAGAATGGATAAGGAAAATGTGGTACATTTACACAGTGGAGTACTACACAGCAGAAAGAAATAACAACATCTTGAATGCAGCTAATGAATGGAGCTAGAAAACACCATTTTCAGTGAGGTAACCCAGACACAGAAAGACAATTATCACATGTACTCACTCATAAGTGGTTTTTAAACATAAATCAAAGAAAACCAGCAAACAAATCACAATCCCAGAGAACCTAGACAACAATGAGAACCCTAAGAGAGACATACATAGATCTAATCTACATGGAAAGTAGAAAAAGACAAGATCTCTTCAGTAAATTTGGAGCATGGGGACCTTGGGAGAGGGTTAGGGTGTGGGAGCAGCAGGGAAGGGAGCAGAGAAAATGTAGAGCTCAATAAAAATCAATAAAAAATAAAAAAAATTCTATTTAGTATTCTTTTTTTCCCCAACAGATGCAATGGGAGTAGAAATAATCATCATACGGTTTCTCACTGACAATGAAACATCAGGACATCAGGTACTCACTTAAGGTCTCAAAGACAGAGAAGAACAGGACTGAAGCATAAACCCAGCTCACCTTTGCGCTACTAATGCATACGTTGATTATAGACCATAACAGTTGTATCTTCTGTGATTGAGGCCAAGCACCGCACATTCATGTGGACAAAGATATTGAGACCTTGGAACTAAGTCAGAGACTGAAAAAAATGTCCCCAATGTAGGTTCTTTTTAGATATTTGCCAACTGAGCTCTGTTGCAAACATCCATTGTGAAGCCCCCCAGGATTTTCTATAATTATGCTCTGCCTCTCTTCAGCTTACTTCCTCTTCTTTCCCGCCTCTGTGGTCCTTCTCAAATGGGAATTAATCCAACCTCAAACAAGCTGTCACCAAGTTGAGATTAGACTGTGATTATTTCTTAGGGGGACGATGTTTCTGCTCCCACCTCCAAAAGCCATATTTACAGACAAGCATTCACGGGGCATGTATCCAATTGATACATATCCTTTCAAACAGCAGATCTGACACTGAAGTGGGATGCAAATTTAATTATTCCACATGTACAGAACAGAAACAGAATCTCATTGTTAAATTTGTTCTCCTATGTTGAGAAGATTAAAAACAAAAGATGTTAAGTGGTTTGTGTGAGTGGAATTTATTTTAGTTCATAAAATGTGAGGCAGTAAAATAAGGGCAGAAGAGGACTTATTTCCAGTACATTGAATTATCTTTAGTTTTAAATGCTTCTTCTTAGAAATTTTTGTTCTTTACCTATATATGCTAAAATTTATCTAATCCCCTTTACACTGGTGATTTCTCCAAATAACTCCCTTCAAGTACACTGTGTACTGTGTCATTCATACATAAATATGTTATATAATATATATCACATATAAACTAATTTGAAGTTTGTTTTTATAATTAAATAATTAGAAAATAAATATTAGGTCAGTGATTAAAATCAGAACTGTTATCTCCACCAAGAATCAAACTTTAGCTCTACAGTTGAGTAGTTACCTAATGTTAGGCAAGATATTTGACTTTTGTATGCTTCTGGGTATTACTCTATAAAATGGAGAAAATAACAGGACGCATGTTTCCCAGGTATCTGATACTTGAAGTTACTAGACTACATCCTCTACTTACCTTCCTTCCTCTTCAAATAAATGCTGTTTTTGTTATAACACCATCTTCCCAACTAATAGTTAATTTTTCATCTTTAAGTCACCACAAATCAAAGTGTCTGTCTCAAATGTCTCCCATTGTGATCTGCCTTGGATGATATATCTATATTTGTAAATTAATCTCTCCTACTCAATGACCTAAAAGTGAACCACAGAAAGGATCATCTCATCTTTTACAGAATAGAGAGAGGCTTAAGTGCTTGCTAACCCCATCGAGTTAATATTTGGAGAAACATTGTTTTAAATTGATCCTTTGAAGAACCCTTTCTACTGCCTATCCCAACTTCCCTGTAGCCTTCAGTCTGCATTTTAAAACAAGGACATTAAAAGCTGGCAAAAGCAATAAAAATACTTTAAGAAAAGAAAGATCAGTTACAAAGTTCCACCCCTTTCTTCTTCTTCTAGTGGCAAACCTGATTGGCTGCCTAACACTTTGTTCTGGGCACAGAGCTTTTCAAACTTCAGGACTTCTTGAACAGGTTCATAAAACACATGTTAATGACTCAATTTTCATTTATAGAACTCCAACTGAGACCTGAGCTTCCACCATACACTAGAGTCTTTCAAAAGGTGCCCTGGTCTAGTGCAACCTGTAGTTTACATTGTTAGAGTGGGGAGAAGGATAACACTACAGTTATAAGATGAACTGTGCACCAATTTTAACATGTTGTCAAGGGGGATTCTATTAATGTTCTGCACCAATGGATAACCTGAGTGTGGGCTATGAAAGGGAGTTGATTCTATAGTATTGGAGGACATTAGAGTCTTATAGTCATAACATTTACTTCTTAAGCTACTTATGCAGAATTCTGTTATTTGGACAGTACTACACCACAGTGTTTCTGCAAATGGTGAAGTTTAGTGTAGGATAAACTTTTGTGCCATATAAATATATTCATATTTCATTCCTTCTCCATTACAGTTATATTATCAGCATTTGTGTTTTCTGTCATATAAAATATTTTCAATTATACATACCTCATAGGTCCTATGACATACAATGAACATTACTAAAATCTAATTTATCATTATTAATAATGACTACAGACCACTTTAGGAGATAAATACAGCTATCCCCACTGTATATAGATGAAAACATGCTTTGATCTTTAGATTGCTTATTTCAGATTATAAGGTCACTGTTGTTTATGTCGAAACTTACATACATGGCACTCAGATTCAAAGTCTTACCTATTTAATATTAGAGTATGATAAATTTAATCATTGTGAATTAGCTGATACAATTTTAAACCTGCATAAGAAGTCTTAAATCTTATGTTCTTTGTAAGCAACTATATTCCTTATCTGAATAAAAATCCTTGCCCCATCCTAGGGCAAAATCTTTGGCATTAGGAGACTTTTCACTTGACTTTCTTGGTCTGGGCACAGATGCTGCTTCCTTACGGGTTGCTCTGCCCCAGAGCAGTAAGGACTGTGGAAAACCATGTATCAGTTGTAGATAATCATGTCTCTATTTAGCACAGACAAGTCATTTCTCATTGTCCCTGTCAAATAAAACCAGCCCTTAGCACAAGTGATTTCCTTCAGAAAACACAGCTCTACTTCTTCCTTCTGTGAGCTCACTTAGATTAACATTAATGATCTTTCCTCACAGATGGGTCCCAGAGCATTAGACCCTGCCAAGCCATTTTCTGTTTAAAATGATTCTTGTCTTGGCCTCTTGCTTGCATTGTGGCCCCATCTCAATTTGGAAGCAGCAGCAGTTAGCAGCTGTTTTCACACTTGGACTTGGAAAGGAGATCCTGAAAGACTTGAAGAGAAGGCAGGGCCTAGAAGGAGAGAAAAGGAGTTGACATGGGGGAGGGGGAGTTTTCTACAGAATAATGGAAGCTAGAGATAGACAGATACGTCCCAAAGGAAAAGGCAGATGATGAAAGGGAAAACTGCCATGAACTTGATACTTGACTTTGAGACATGGAATTAGTGTTTCATATATCAAAGTTAATTTTAATTTATGGAAATTTAGATTATGAAAAGTTTTGTTTAGTTTCAAATAGAGATGAAGGGATCATTCTTGCCAAGTCAGATACAAGGCATAAATATAGCCTGAGGGCATGAATTCAGATGGTGATCTGGAGGAGAAAGCTTATTTCTCTCAGCTTAACATAGAGCCATTGCATGGCTTCATTTGAGGACTTTCAGAGAACTTTCATCTACTAGTACCATTAGACAAACTTGCTGCCTTTAAAGGAGGAGGTAAAATAGTTTATCCATGAGAACATAGGACTGTGAACACAATAGTACAAAAAAAGAGTCCAGGCTGCCAGCCAAGAGCACTGGGCCTGGATTTGCCTCCTGTTCAGGAGGTGGATAAGCATAGCTGGATGCATTCATTAGAGTCCAGATCCTCTGATAAAAGGAATAGCTCCTTAAACACTGTCAGGAAAAGGAAAACTCCTTTTTTATCTCCCCCTGCATTTCTCACTACTGACAATCATTGAATAATAACTCCACTTTCTATATAGAGGAGGTAAGTGCTTATGAAAAACAGCCTGTGTGAGGGATGGGCTGTCACCAAACTGAACAACAGATAACACAGAAACACTTCTGCTGTATTCCTTTGCTTATTTCCATGATTATTTGTAATAGGAGGGGCTGCTTGTTGGGATTTCTGTCCTGCCCACAGCCGTTTAGCCCCAAAGAATCACACAGAAGTCTACATTAGATATAAACTGATTGGCCCATTAGCTCAGGCTTTGCATTAACTCTTATAATGTATACCAGCCCATTATTCTAGTATATGTTAGCCACATGGCTCAGTACCTTTTTCAGCAGGGCAAGTCACATCTTGCTTCTTCCGTGGTCTGTGCAGGACTGGGGAGAAATAGATTTCCTCCTTCCCAGCATTCTCCTGTTCTCATGGTCCCACCTTTACTTCCTGTCTGGTTGTCCCACCTATCCTTCCTGCCTGGCCAATCAGCATTTATTTAAAACATGATTGACAGAATACAGACAATTCTCCCACATCAATTGTTTTTTTCCCTTGTACTCTGAACATCTACACACATAAATACTGGAGAAGTCCTTTGTTAAGGTTTTGCTCTCTCTTGACGTGTATCATAGAATTCTTGAAAACACAACTCCCACCCCCACCAAAAAAAAAAGACAAATAAAATACAAAAAACAAAAACCTTGCCAAAGTCAGAATTTTAATATGAATTGGTTCCTATTGGCCATTGTTTTAAAGGCTTGGTGCCCAAACAGTGACACAATTTTAGGGAGTTCTGGTAACAACCCAGAGAAAATCCTTTCTCCCCAGTCCCAGTTCTGTTCCTGACTCTGTTTTCTTTTCTGCACATGAATCAAAAGCTTTCCCTTCTAAATTCTTCTACTGCATTGATGCTTTGTCTCACCACCAGTCCTGAAGCAATGGAGTCAAAGAATATGAATTAAAATCTTTGGAGCTGTAGGAAAAATATTCTTTCTTTCTCCTTGTTTATGCCAGCCACTATTTCACAGTCTGACAGGCACAGCAGGACAGAATGAAACCTCCCTGTAATATCAGAATCATTTGTGAGCTGTGTTTGCAAAATCCCAGTATTAGAGAAGTTCTGAATGAGGAGTCTGGAATGTAATATAAAAACATGTGCCATTTGCACAGTGAAACTGAGACAGTGACCTCATCCTGGAATTGGGAAGGATTATTTCCTTGAAAATCATAGATGTCCCACATTCATTCACTCTTACATGTCACCATATCACAGGCATTTCTCTTCACATTTCAAAAGAAGTAATCTCTTTATGTGGTCCCAAAGTTGTCCTCACAGGTACAATTTATGAAGAAAGTAATTAAGTATTAAGTGTAAGTAAATTATACACATAATTGGCTAAGTGAGCAGAATTTAATATTATCAGAACTGTAGTAAGCAGGTGATAGTGATGGGACAGTAAAGTGAAAGAATAAGAAGAGCACCTCACTGCTATACAATTCTCAACCAAAAATACCCCCTACCCCACCAAAACACAGATATTTTAAATCTAGCCATAGAAACATACAGGAAACTCAAATTTAGAGACTTTTAACAAAATAACAATCCACTATTGTCTGCAATATTGTCCTAGTTACTCTCTACAGCTGTGCAGAGATACCATCACCTTGACAATTCAGAAAAAAAGAAAACATTTAATTGGGGCTTGCTTACAGTTTCATAGATTTACATTATTATCATCATGGTAGGGGGAGTATAGCAGCATGTAGGCAAACAAGGTATGGGAAAAGTAGCTAAGAGTTCAATATCCAAATCCACAGGTCACAAGAAGAGAGAGACATTGGGTCTAGCTTAGACTTTTGAAACCTCAAAGACCATCCCACTGACATACTTCCTCCAGCAAGGCAACATGCACTTCAATAAGGCCATACCTACTAATTCTTCCCAAGTAGTGTTATTATATTATGACTCAGCATTAAAATGTCTGAGCCTATGGAGTCCATTCTTATTTTAACCAAAAAAAATCAAAGTATTTAAGGCAAAAAGAATGGAAACATGAGACTTAAATATAGCATGTGATTCTAGCCTTTATATTAAGAAACTAAGATTCTTCAGTGAAATGACTGTCAGACTCTAGTAACATCTGAAGGTTAAATATTCATACTTTGTTAATATCAATTTTTCATTTTGGACATTGTTTATATATAACTATAACACAATTTCTTTTACTCACATTGTAGCATTTTTAAAGTCTAGCATGCTTTCAAAAATTATAAAGCATAAAATAAAAAGAAATGGAGCAAAGAAAAAATAATAATGCCTGATTCTTTAATGTTTTGTGAAATATTAAGAAAAGCATTCATTGTCAACACTGGTTTATGCTTTTGGAATCCAGGGATTTAGGGAAACACTGAGTCATCACACATTTCAGAGCTTTATCTTATGTCCTTGCATAATTCTTGGAACCTCCATGGTTCTCAGTATTGACTTTATGAAACAGAATCATTAATGAAGGTGATTAACCATCTCATTATTTCATTTAATTAAGATTCAATAAAATTACATGATTTTATCTTTTCTTTCATAAGCAAAGTATGTTACCAATGGGAAGAAAATGAACATAGGATGTGAGCATTTTAGTGCGGCCAAATCACTAAAACACTCAATGCTTACCTTAAATTTACAATTTAAGTCTTAGGTTGTACTACTTCAGAAACATTCTGTAAGTAGTCATCTTATTCACAGCCAAAACCTAAGTGCTACATACTTTTGGTCATTAATTTCATTTCTTTTAAATGTGTACTGATTGAATTTCTTTTCAAATAAATATTCCAACATTAATTTTCCACAGGCACAGAGGAAAATCATTCCCTTTCCTAATTCTCGGAAACAACAATGGCCAAGTACAAACAGTGAAGTAATTATCAAACCTCTTCTATATTTCTATTCATTTCACAATGTTTATATTTGATCATTGTTTTGGGCAATGTTTAAGCTATTCTTGTGGTATTTCACAAAGGTTATACAAACAGTTATTGACTGGGAAGAATCAGAAGCTATGCTAGACAAAGTGCAGTCAATAAAATCTGGTTTAGCATTTAGTAGGCCTGCAGATGGGGCTCAATTACTGGTGCTTGGGGCAAGTAGGCAAAAACTAGAGCAAGGTATGATGGGAGGGCCTGAGCATTGACATTGCGATACCTAATGGCTCAGTGGACATGAATGGACTAACAGAATATGTTATAAGGACCCCACTCTCAGGACAAATACAAATCCTGGTGAGCCTGTCAAAAGTGATCAAGAAAAGCAGAAAAAACACATCAGGACTCTAGGTTCAGGGATAGAATGTCAGTCTCCTAAAACTGGGGATGTTTGCAGTCCTTAGATAAAATACAGACACTGAGAGTAAAGGAAAAATGGTATTAAAAACCCAAAACATAAATTCAAGATTGACCTTGCTCAGGTTACCTCATTAGGAAATTTCCCTTATTATCAAATAAGTCATTAAACAAGACAGATAATAATAGAACCAATTATTTTTACCATTTAAAATTACAGTTGTGTATGTGTATGTACATGCATGTACTCACACACGTATGCATGAATGTATACACCTGTGCTTATGTCATATCATATGCATTGTATACAGTTATTAAAGGGATACAGCTGTTATCACACTATTTCCCTTTCCATTCTCTAAGATTTAGAATGAAATAAGCTTTAATATGAGTGATAAGAATGTGAAAAATATACATCTTTTCTTTCAATTATTTGAATTTTTAATTCACAGTGCAAGTGAACTTTATTTGAAGGCCTTTATGGTTTTAAATTTTTCTTTACGGTTTTTCAATATCATGTTCCTTTCTATGTGTATCTAACTTAGAATGGTTGGTCCAAGTGATCAGTTCCAGGGTCAAGGCCTATGATGTAATCAAATTGATATTCATCATTTCTAATTTCAGAGACATTTATTTTAACTTTTTTCTAATACAGTGTTAAGTTTTATGTGAAATTATGTAATGGACTTTAATTTTATTTATAAAATGGTTCAAAATATCAAAATTAGATATTTTTATATAGAGACATATAATTGTTTCACTATAATTGGTTGAAAAGTTATTTTTCTTTTAACAGTATGTTGTACAAAAAATGTAGATATCTAGATATGTAGTGAGTCTATGACTAAAATTTTTGTATTTCATTTATGTATTAATTTACTGTTTCCTGAGCTCCACAGTGGTTATATTGATACAGTGCATGTTTAAAATCATACTCTTTAATTCCTTGGATCATTCTTCTTCAAAGCAGTTTCAGCTACTTTAAAAATCTGTGTAAATTTTAGAATTGGCTTCCCAATTTTTGTGAATGCATCTTCTAGAGTTTTGATTGGGATTTCAAGGACTTCTTAGATCAACCTAAACAGAATTAAAAATTGAACGACAAAACTCTCCCAGGCCCTAAGCTCCTGTGCATTTGAACACAAAATTATTGTGAGGTGGGTGTGAACAGGAAAACAGTGTGAAATGAACAAGGGAAAAAGTAATCATGTATCCATGATAACTTAAATTTTAGAGAAAGTGTTTTCAAGAAAAGCAATATCAGAATAAAAGTCATGAAAGCTCTGTGATCTTAAATAATTCGAGTGAACATTACACATGGAAATAATAATCTCTGATGACTGACGAGTTCCCCTAACATGAAAACTAGTGGAAATAATATAATATAATATAATATAATATAATATAATATAATATAATATAATATAATATAATATAATATAATATAATAATACAATACAATGTGCTATAGAGTTTTCTAAAGATTCCAAGATCTGGAATCTTATCCACATTCCAGACTCATAATTGTGCTAATATTAAGCTAGAATTAATGTGCTTTATCATCATTGTAGCTTGAATTCTAATTGTTCTTAATAATAAAACCCGGAGTTAGATATCAGAGTAAATGCTGAAAGATGAGAAAAGTTAAGGAGTCAGCCATTAGAGAAACTTTTTACTTCTGTTGAATCCTCAGAGCGAATGGGGCAAGATTCTGTCTCCACAAATCCTCAAATATTCTGTATCCACAAATCCTCGGACTGAATGCCTTGAGCTCATGTCTCCTCCAGCCATTTATTGCTCTTTCTACCCAGCCATTCTATCTCCACATTACTAGTGATGTGAAGTGTGACTAAAAGCCATGTGACTCCCAAGTGTAGGGTGCCACGGCGCCTCCATGTTACCAGTACGCTGGCTTAAGAGCCAAAGTACCATTTGCTGACTTGGTAAACACAACTCCTGCGCATGCGCTTTCCTATGAAAGGCATCGTATGACAGGCATTGCATGACAGGCATCGTATGACTTGACCATTCCGGTAGTCGTAGGATCGCGCTATACCGACTTGAGCCTATTGGGCGATGACACATCAGGGCTTTGTTCGGCACTGCTTATAAGCTAGCCGGCCGGGGATCGTGGTCCTTTAGCCTCTCTCATTCATAAAGTGTGTGTCCCAATAAAGTGTGTGCTGAGAAGAATCCTGTTGTAGTCGTCTCTTCTGCTGGCTGACGCGACGCGCTACACCCAAGTACTGGAATTTAAGGTGTGTTCATCACTATCTGGATCTGTTTCTCTTTTAAACTGTATCAGTCTTTGTTCTGCACTCTGATCTTCAGACAAACTTATTTCTTAGATCACAAACAAAATATCACCATATTTCCCATTTTTGCCTAGCATAACAAAGGTTATAACTAATATAAGAAAAACTACATGCAATAAGTACAATAACTGTATATAACATATATGGGCAATAAATATATCAACAATGTCTAGTCCATTTGCATTTGACAAATTCAGAAAAAAATGCTCCATATCTATCTTATCTTGGTGAGTCCAAATTTTTGTAACTAATTCACTAACTTGCATTACCACCCAAAACTGTCTTCTGATTTATCTCAACTTTTTGCACTTTACACCTCTTTAGTGAGCTTCTTTTCTGAATCTGGAAAACAAGGAAAGCTATAACTATAACTATCTAGTCTAACTTCCTCGGATACCCAAGAGGAAATAATATTAACTGAGTAAACAGGAAGTGAAAACAAGTGATTTTCAAAAAAAAATGTGTGAAATAACAGAAACAGCTGGCCACCTGGATAGTCAAGCAAAGATCCTCTGTAATGTTGGGCATCTATGGCCTACATGCCTAAACTATTCTACAGGATTTCTTAAGGTCTCTCCCATCTTGTCTTGGCAAGGTTTGACAGACACTCTTTTGTGTCCTGATTGTCCAATTCAGATAGCATACTGTCAGCAGTTGAGGCAGCCCAGTGACTAACTTTTGCCACAAAGAAGTAAACTCCATATGGAGTTTCTTTGATACCCATCATCTTCTCTGAAGGAGATTGGTATTGCCAGGAGCACATATTTCTCATTGTCATAAAAAAGAGCCTATAGTATTAAAACATCCTAATTGGCTTTTTCTGTATATCTCTAAAATGTTTGCTATTGACAAGATGTTTTTATAAAATTCTGAGGCCCTCAGCAGATTTCCTATCAATAGTTGATCAACTTATTCATTACCTTGTACTAGAGGTCCTGGCAGATCCATATGGGATCAGATGTACGTTATACATGAGATGATTCCTATTCCTGATTATTTCTTGTAACTGAAAAAATAATGAACTAAATTCTGTATCATCTGTTAAAAATTAAGCAGTTTTAATATGAAAAAACTCTTTTTGCATATTGTGAATCAGTAAGTACGTTGAGAAGTACTGAAAAATCCACTAATACCATGAGAATAGCATATGATTCTGACTTTTGGACCAAGTCATAAGGGCTTTGAGCCACTCTACTTAAATTTCCTGTTTGGTAACCTGCCTTTCCTGAATTATTTGCATCAATATAAAATTTAGGGGCTCTAGATGTTGGGGTCATCAAAAAATATGAGGAAGCATGCAATTAGTTCTCTTTATAAATTGAATTCTATTGCTTTTGGGATATTTGTTACTAATTTCTCCACAAAAGCAAGCTCTTTCCCAGGGTTCACTTTCTGCCCATAATTTAACAATTTCATTTTTAGTCCATTTCTGCTGGGTCTATTCCTACTCATTGGCAAATTCTCAATTTTCATTTAAGAATCAATTTAGAGACCTTTTCCAAATAAGTTTTTAATTTTTTACTCTGTTAATATGGTTAAAAGGTATAATCTAAGATTGTATCTTTGCTCTGCATTAATATTCCTGTTGGAGAATGTCTAGAAGATAAACTAACCTGAAGATGGACGCTTAAAAGAAATCCCACACTAGCTCAGAATTGAGAATAATAGACGATTATTTATTTAGACTTAAAAATCAATATCCTCTGCTGGAATGGAGAACAGCCACCGAATCCCACAACCGGAAGAGGCCAGACACAAGCTTTACACTGGCATAAATAATATAAGAGGCCACACCCCAGTGGGTGGGTAACTTAAAGGATACTGCTTGTATGATTTCTTACAGCACCTCCCCCTTTTGTTTAAATAAGAGAGTTCTAAGCCTAATACAAAATTATATACAATTAGAACAAATATGTTCAATAATTATCTTATTCTAATGAGTTTAAGTATTGTATAATAAATAACGTGTCC
Source organism: Ondatra zibethicus (assembly GCA_004026605.1). Classification (NCBI taxonomy): domain Eukaryota; kingdom Metazoa; phylum Chordata; class Mammalia; order Rodentia; family Cricetidae; genus Ondatra; species Ondatra zibethicus. The sequence goes on from PVIU01018434.1 coordinate 26,885, forward strand.
AAGTCATAAGAGCAAATAACTACAACTATTCAGTCTTCCACCCCATTGAGAATTTGAGAACTTGAGGAAATAGGAAGTGCAATCAAGCAACTTCCAAAATGTGCAACAAATGATAGAGACAACTGGCTGGCTACCTGGGCAATCATTCAAAATCTCTTTTGCAATGTTGAAGCAACCAACTTTGGCTAAGGCCTAGAGTAACTGACAGACCATTTTCAGAGGCAGGAAATGTTTCAAAACTGTCTTACCCTGTCTGGGTAAGATTTGACAGTCTTATTCCTTGTGTCCTGCTCATCCATTTTCAGATACCATGTACCTTGACAGTGGTTGAGGCATAGGCAATTCCATGCCCAAAGGCCAGTTTTGCCAAAAAGGAAACAAAATCCAAGTGGAGTGTTTTCAGTTCTCAATGTTCTCTTGTGCATTATAGGTACTGCCAGGGGCAATTGATCACATGTCATTACAAGTCATATTCATTTTTCTTGATGGTCCTTATTGGATAGTTATTTCTTCTGTCACCATCCAAACATCCAGGATCTCTTGATTTTTGAAGATGTTTATTTTACTGTAAAGATAAGAAAAGAACTCTGCCCCAACCCTTATGTGGTTTCCATACTATCTGTATGGTTGTCACCATTGTGGGTGAGCTGTCATTTCTCTTTTTCAAGAAGGTTCTCTTTTCCAAATCGACTCTTTGTTAATTTTGATGGTATCCATACTTTTTTTTCTCCTATGGTAAAAAGATCAAAACCCCTTCCCCAGCATAGCACATCTCCTGGTTTCCATTGTGAGATCAACACATCCTTGAAATAAACTGACTGATTTAATTCAGAAGACTTTTCTATTTTCCAATGTCTCTCTGCTGCTGTTGTCCCTTTCTCATTAGCATTAAGAAAATTCAAGGTTAATAAAGCAATATGTAATCTATTTCTGGGGGGTATTTTCCACCCCTGTCTGTTTGTGTAGCATATACTTTATAGTTAGATTTGATCTTTCTGTAAACTGCCTGACCTATAGGATTATGTGGTATACCTGTAATATGCTTAATATTATGATAAGTAAAAACCTGTTTCATTTTCTTAGACACATATGCTGGATTATTATCTGCCTTTATTTGAGCAAGTATACTCATAATGGCCATAACTTCTAATAAATATGTGATTACTGAATCAGCCTTTTCTGAACTTAAACCAGTTGCCCACTGAAAGCCTGAATAAGTGTCATTAGTGTGGTGTACATGCATTAATTTTCCAAATTCTGCTAATTGGAACACATCCATCTGCCATATTTCAGAACTTTGAGTACCCTTTGGGTTAGTCCCTGTATGTAGTGGTGTTTGGTTTTAGAAAGAGCAAGTAGGACATCTCTTTATAATCTCCTTAGTTTGTTGCCATGTAATAGAAAACTCTTTGCTACTGATATGATTTTTTTTATAAAATTCTGAGGTCTGAAACATGCTTTCAATTAATAATTGATAAATTTTTGTATTACCTTGTGCTACAGGACCTGGCAGAACCGTATGTGATCAGATGCACATTATGTATATAGGACAAAGCCTATTCCTGATTCTGTCTTGCACCTGGATCAATAATGAAGTAAATTCTCTATCATCTGGTATAAATTCAGTGGTCTCAATATGCAAAACAGCTCTTTCTGCATATTGTGAATCAGTAAGTATATTAAGAGGTTCTTTCAAATCTCTTAGCACCATGAGAATAGCATACAATTCTGCCTTCTCGACAGAATTATAAGGACTTTGTTCCTCCTTACTTAGCTCTTCTGATTTGTAACCTCCCATTCCTGATTCATTAATATCAGGATAAAATGTATGGGCTCCAGTTATTGGATCATCAAATACAATTTAGGGAAGAATCCAATAAGTTGTCTTTATAAGAACTTCACTTTTGGGATAATTGCTATTAATGTCTCCCAAAAAATTAGCACAAGCTCTTTGCCATGGTTGATTGTCGTCCCATAACTTTTCTATTTCATCCATAGTGAAAGGCACTATAATCTCTGCTGGGTTTATATTTGGTAATTGATGAAGTCTCAATTTACTTTTTATAATTAATTCAAATACTTTTTCCACATAAGTTTTTAATGTTTTACTTGGTTTATGTGGTAAAAAGATCCATTCTAAGATAACATCATCCCTCTGCATTAAAAGTCCTGTAGGAGAAATTCTGGAAGGCAATATGACTAGAATACAATTAAGATTTGGATTCTCTATCCACATGTGCCTCTTTTAATTTCTCCTCCACAATTGGCAATTTCATTTCTGCTTCAGTTTTTAATTCTCTGGGGCTATTCAAGTCTTTATCATCATCTAAGGTTTTGTTTAAATGAATTATTAGATCAGGTGTTACCACAACAGTGGGTCATAGACTGGAAATGTCTCCTAACAATCTTTGAAAATCATAAAGAGTCTGCAACCGTCCTCTCCTAATTTGTGCCTTTTGTGTTCTAATTTTCTGAAAACCTATTATATAACCCAAGTAATTGACAGAATCTCCTCTCCATATTTTTTCATGAGCAATTTGTAATCCCCTTTTTGGCAAAACTTTCTTTACATCTTCAAACATTCTTTCTAAGTACCTATGTTTGATTCAGATAGCAAAATGTCATCCATGTAATGGTAAATTATAGACATAGGAAATTGCTTATGTATTATTTCCAATAGCTGGCTTAGAAAGTATTGGCACAAAGTGAGGCTACTGAGCATTCCTTGTGGAAGAATAGTCCATTGATTACTCCTAGCAGGCTGAGAATTATTATAAGTAGCCACTGTGAAGGCTAATTTTTCTCTATCCTTTTCTCATAAAGGTATAATGAAGAAACAATCTTTCAAATCAATAAATAAGAGGCCATCATTTTGGTAATAGAGAAGGCAGAGGAATTATAGATTGTAGAGGGCCCATAGGTTAAATTACCTTATTGACAGCTCTTAGATCTGTTACCATTCTCTATTTACCGTATTTTTAACAACAAATACAGGAAATTTCTGAGGGCTGCTTGATTCTTCAATATGGTTAGCATCTAGTTGATCTTGTACCGGCTGTTCTTAAGCCTGCAGCTTTTCTTCAGTTAGTGGCCATTGCTTAACCCATATTGGTTTCTCAGTTAACCCTTTTAAAGGTAGGGCTGTTGGTAACTCTAAAACTTTGCTAGTTGCTTTATGTTCTTGTACAGCCTGAATGGCTAGTTACTTTTGTGTAGAGTACCTTATAATAAATTTCCCAGTATTATGAGTTTCTCGGTCTGCAGGAAGTTAACTTGGGTATTCCATTGCTACAGCAGTCCACAGTGCATAAATTTACTGTAATATTAGCTACATATGGTCTCAGCTTCCCTCTCTGATTTTCTGGACTAATACAGTCAAACCATCTTGTGCTTTGCTTAACTTGAGATAGGATTCCAATTCCTAGTAGTTGAACAGCTGCCTCTTGAAGAGACCAATTTAGATGCAATATTCTGGGGTAATCATACTCACATCCACACATGTGTCTATCAAACCAACAATTACAATGCCATTTATATGCACTCAGCACTAGTCTTTGATCATTTATATAAGTCTGCAAGAATATATATTTCCTATTTCCTACTAGAATTTTTGATTTATCCTCCATGTTTATGCCATCATCTAGAACAGTATGGTCTTTTACAGAAGGCTCTGGATGTTTTTAAAATTTTCCTGGTAAAACATGTCCTCCACAGTGCCTGGGAATGACTGGGTCACATTTGGCTTGGGGGCCTGTTAGAGGCCCCTCAAGGGGTTTCTTGATGGTATCAGGTTGCTTTGTCTGTCTGTTGTTGATCTGCATTCATTGGTCCAATGTTGGCGTTACCTTGAGGCTAGAAGCCCTTGTCTTTATCATCTCCTTAACAAATGCAGAATGCAATCCATAAGTTATGACAGCTTGCTTAATTTCTTTTAGATTGTTCATTCATATAGGTATCCATCTACCTTCTTTGGATCCTTTTGGACCTTTAAAACTTGATGCTTTGTCAGAGTAGATTGCAGGATAGAAAGCTAAAACCCTGGTAAGTCATCTCTGACAGCTACTGGTGATGTTGAATTGCCTTCTTTCCCTGTTCATTAGCTCCAATAATTTCCTCAATCACTTCAAATCTTTTTAAATATTGTCTTTTGTAAAGCCTGAATCTCCTAGCCTATATATATTTCTAGTGATTTCATTGAGGCACCTAGCCTCTGGTCCTCATCCTGTACATGTGATTTCAAGATCTAAAGTTTCTCCTTTAAATATAACACCACATCCTTGGACATTACTTGGATAGCATGCAGACTGCCATCCTGGAGAAATACTCTATCTGCTAACCTATCATAAATTTTTAATGAATTTTTATTGTCAAATCAACAGTATGAATTCTTTCAGATAATTTCTTAGTACCCTTCAATATGGATTTAATTTAGTTTGTCAAATTAATGTTACCCTTTTTAATACTAATAAATTTTCATGTAACTCTTGATTTTCAATGGTATTAATCTTGTCAACTAGCTGTTCATTATTATTCTGTAAGGACTGTATCATTCCTAAAAGTGCCATACTCTTTCTTAATGATATAATATGAAGAAAAAAACTGAGTTCCAATATCCAATAAATGGGAGTATCACCATAATCATATAAGCCTCACAGTATACAATCCATAGTATTAGCAAAAAAGTTACTACAACATTAATGTAGTCTGCCATATTGATTTATTAATTACCTGATATGAGATCCAGTAAGTTGTTTTAGGTGTAATAATCTTTATTGTTCAGCAGATGTTGTGGCTGCAGAGATGCGACTAGCAGCACTGCAACCAGTACTTACAGGAATGGTCCTGAGCTGCTTTTGTTTCCCACCATGGTACTGGTTATATACTGAGAAATATGCTTTGGCAGTTCCTGTAAAGTGAATGGATTATTTAAGATTGGTTGTTTGAAAACCTTTGGCTGTTCCTCTCTAACCTTATAATGTGATACTGAAACTGGTTTCCTTTAAATTCTATTGTCTGGATCTGAATATCTCTATAATATGTTTTAATAAGTTTTTCTAAGGTCTGTATTTTGGCACTCACATCAATCAATCTTTTTGGAACTAAGTTAAGAATTATCAAACCAGCCGTAAAGAGTATCAAAATGATAATAACTATTATGTCAATTCCAGCTAACTTGATTATTTGTTTTTTATTAAATGATTTAGATGCTTTAATTTTAAATCATACATTGCATATCCATACAGAGACCTAACTTTCTCTGTTGTAATAGTATTTCCCATTTTTATTCTTTGTTTTTCATTTAATTTTTATTATTTTTATTGAGCTATATATTTTTTTCTGCTCTCCTTTCTTCCTCCTCCTCACCAAGGTCCCAAGTTATTCAGGAGATCTTGTACTTTCTAGTTTGTATGTAGATTTGATTCATGTATGTCTCTCTTAGGGTCTTCTTTGTTGTCTAGGTTCTCTGGGTTTGTGAAATGTAGACTGATTTTTATTTGTTTTATGTCTAAAAGCCCATTATGAGTAAGTACATATTATATTTGTCTTTCTGGGGCTGTGTTACCTCACTCAATATGATTTTTTTCTAGATTCACCCTTTTGTCTGCAAATTTCAAGATGTCATTATTTTTTTTCAACTGTGTAGCACTCTATTGTATAAATGTACCACATTTTCATTATCCATTCTTCAATTGAGAGGCATTTAATTTGTTTCAACATTCTGGCTATTACAAATAATGCTATGAAAATAGTTGAACACTTACTTTGTGGTATGATTGAGCATCCTTTGAGTATATATCCAAAAGTGGTATTGCTGGGTCTTGAGATAGGTTGTTTCCTAATTTTCTGATAAATTGCCATACTGATTTCTGAAGCAGTTCCACCAGTTTGCACTCTCACCAGCAATGGAAGAGTGTTCCCTTCACCGTACATCCTCTCCAGCACAAGTTGTCATCAGTGGTTTTGATCTAGGGCATTCTGACAGGTGTAAGATAGAATCTCAGAGTTGTTTTGATTTGCATTTCTCTGATGGTTAAAGATGTTGAACATTTCCTAATTGTCTTTTAGCCATTTTAGATTCATTTGTTGAGAGTTTTCTGTTTAGGTCTGTGATGAATGATTAATTAAAACTCAGTGTCAGAAATTGGGGTTCACCCTAAGATTTGAAAAGCAAAACAGCCAGTCACTGGCTCTTACCTTGACATCAGTCTGAAATGGTGATCCTGACTCGCATAATCTCAAAATGAGACTGTGTGTTGAGAGCTGTTTCCTTCTCTTTACGATTGGGATTAAAGGCATTCACCAATGTAATTAAAGGCATACACTGCCCAGATTCTATGGCATCTAGTGTGGCTTCTGGGGTTAAAGGCATGTGTCATTGTGGCTACCGGGATTAAAGGTGTGTTACCCTAACCTGGTCTATAAGGCTGACCAGTGTGACTGATTTACTCTCAGATCTTCAGGCAGTCTTTATTTATTAAAATAAAACTGAAATGCCAATAGACTTCTGTACCCCATTTTTATTGGATTATTTGTTATTTTTGATGATCAATTTCTTGAGTTCTTTATATATTTTGGAGATCAGCCCCCTGTTTGATATGAGATTTGTGAAGACATTTTCCCATTCTGTAGCCTACCATTTTGTCTTGTTGACCATGTCCTTTGCTTTACTGAAGCTTCTCAGTTTCAGTAGGTCCAATGTATTTATTGTTACTTTCAGTGTCTATGCTACAGGGTTATATTTAGGAAGTAGTCTCCTGTGCTAATGCATTCAAGTGTACTTCCCTCTTTCTCTTCTATGAGGTTCAGTCTGGTTGGTTTTATGTAGAGATCTTTGATCCATTTGGATTCAAGTTTTGTGCACGTTAGTAGATATGGATCTATTTTTATTCTTCTATATGTTGATATCCAGTTATACTAGCAGCATTTGTTGAATATGCTTTCTTTTCTCCATTTTATATTTTCTGCTTCTTCTCAAAATCAGGTGTTCATAGGTATTTGGATTGATATGCAGTTCTTTGATTTGATTCCATTGGTCCTCCTGTCTGTTTTTATGCCAGTACCAGTCTGATTTCAATACTGTAGCACTGTAGTAGAGTTTGAAGTCAGGGACTATGATTCCTCCAAAAAATTGAAACTCTCATCAAAAGTCTCCCAACCAAAAATAAGTCCAGGACCAGATGGTTTCAATGCAGAATTCTACAGGATTTTCTAAGAAGAACTAATACTAATATTCCTCAAATTGTTCCACACAATAGAAACAGAAGGAACACTGCAAAACTCTTTTTATAAGGCTATAATTGCCCTGATAATCAAATAACACAAAGACATTACTAAGAAAGAGAATTACAGACCAAACACACTCATGAACATTGATACAAAAATACTCAATAAAATACCTAACCCTAACATCATCGATATAATCCCCCATATAAACAAACTGAAAATAATCACATGATCATCTCATTAGCTGCTGAAAAAGACTTAGACAAAATATATCACCCCTTCATGTTAATATCTTGGAGAGGGCAGGGATACAAGGAACATATCTAAATAGAATAAAACAATATACAGCAAGCCAACAGTCAACATCAAATCCTTTAAAATTTAATTCTATGAATCAAAGATTCTTTGGCTTGAAGAACATTTTCTTTCTCTAACTTAAGATTAAAAATTTTCTACTGGCTTCATAAATATGCATATATTCAGCAAATATTTGTTGAGCTTTTTGTGCAAGCACTAGTTTATGGTTTTGGTTTTGTTGATCATGGCTTCCTCTTATGCTAATTTTAGATAGATGCTGCCAGGTCATTTTTCCAACAGCTACTTTCCCTATGTGAACACTGAACACAATTTTAACCCCAAAATGATTAAGAGAGAGCTTACTCTACAACCACATATGACTGATTAACTTGGATTTATGCTAACGCCAATAACACTTTACAATGTAGAAGCACTTTAATGATCAAAAAATTCTACAAAAGATTTAAATCAAGGCACTTTCAAACATATTTAAAAATATTTTACTAGATAGTCCAGAGGTTATTAAGTTAGACACAAAGGCAGACAATAAGTGCCAAATAAGGGAACTAATGAATTAATTGTGGAAAATATCTGGAACATTCAGTTCTACTCAATAATAAAATTCTAAGCAGTTAATGAGCTTTAAAGAATCTCTAACATAAATGTGACTCTACTGTGTGAATTTTAGTTCATACCTTCAGTAGTAGCTAGTCTTAAAACTTCATTCAAACTTATTTATCTCTGGGTATCTCAAAGTGTAGTGTAGTGTCCTCCAAAATAGAGAAGCTTTAGAGTGCAGTGGTTAAAAGCATGGCATCCGGGGGTACATATTGAATACCTACCTGTGCCACAATATCTGTGGGCAATACTCAACCATTTAGATTAATGTCTGCAATGGTGATTCCTGGATGAATGAATGTGTGTGTGTGTGTGTGTGTGTGTGTGTTTGTGTGTGTGTGTGTTCAATGGGATACATGAATGTCTATGTGTAGAAACCTAAGTTATTTGTTATTTCTCATATCATATGAGTTGCTTCATCATGTTCTTTTCTTCTTCTCCTCCTTCTCTCTTTTATACTTTCTCTCTTTAATCAAGGTGTCTTATTGCCTTTGGATTCTTAGGATGGCTAACTAGATATCACCTGCCTCTTCCCTTTCAGTGTTGGTATTCCAAACCTGGGACAGGATGCATGACTTATTTTTTTAACTTTCATTTTCTGGTGATCAAGAGGTGTATTTTTGTGATTTTTAATGAGATAATTTTACCAACTAGACTATCTCCCAAGCCAGCAACTTCAAATTTTACCAAATGTACACATTATGAAAGTTCATCAAACTCTAAAACTACATTTTTCTTCACATTGAAACAAAGATAATGTTTTAATTGTTTTTAGTAATTAAAAGCAGGCTTTTCTTTGTGACCTTTACCTTTCTAAGCTACCCTGCAAAGCTGCACCATTTTCTTATGTCTGTTTCACCAAAGAGGAAAGTAGGGTTCAAGGTCCCTAAGCACGCAATTTCCCATAGTCAACGGTCAGCCGTGATTGGAAAGTAAACCTTTTCTCAACTTCTGGATTCTTTGTCAATAGATGATATACCTGCTTGTTCTGTAGTTTAATAGTTAAACCATCTATAGTGGGTAGAACTACACATGAGACTATACCAAGAGTGCATTTTCTAAAATGAAGCAGGAAGTTAAAATTTCTCACTATCTGTATTCTCTATGAATATGCTTCATATTTTGACCTATGATCATAAAATAGTGCACATAACATAATAATATGTTAGAAACAATACCACATTGTGGCCCATTAAAAGGAAGGTGCCTTAATGCCACTTGGCTATGTCTTTGCTCTTACATATCTTTGGTGTCAAAGTGTTTTCGGATAACTGTATAGGTAAGTGGAGGTTGCTGCACAGGCAGTAATTAATTTTTCTCAACTATATTTATAAGAGCATACTGTTTTGCTACTCAATAAAACATGCAAATTAGGATTAAGTACTAAACAGTAAAGATCCCTGACACAGTGTCATTTAAATTTAATGGAATGCAGATAAAATTAGTAAGCAATAATGACAGCCAGAAGATAAGATAAAACTTCCAAACTCTCATTTCTCTAAGAAACACCAATGGCATAACTATCTATGCCTTAAAATAATTTAACAAATGCTAAGGAAATTTGGTCAGGTATTACATAGCACAAAAAAAGCAAAGATACTTCGAAAGCACAGTTCACTTTTCACACTTCACCCTTTGGAACTGCTATGACCACACCACCATAAAAAAAAAGTGGACATAGCAACAGACAACACCAAAAACAACAATAAAAAGCATCACCAGTAATTGGGACAAATAAATGGAGGTTAAGGACTGCCTGACAAGAACTGTTTAGAGATCATCAATCTGAAATGAGAAATTTAACAGCAACAATGACAAAATGGTCATTTTGTCACAAAACATAAAAATCTGTAGCTGAAAAATACTAAAAGAGGAAGGCAATAAGGAGCATAATTAATAATATTTGTAAACTCACATGTTTTCAAAACAGCATCAAAAACTTTAATGTTTGAATCACAAAAACTAAAGAAAGACAGAAACAAAGTGGGGTAGAAATTCTACTTAGAGAGACAGTTCCAAGGATCTTTCCAATTTGGACAATATAAAACCCAGATAAACAAACAGATTAAATCCACACTAAATATATAATAAAGCCTCAACAATCAAGTCAAACAAGTATCCTGAAAATTAGAAAGAAATAATATCTCACATACATTAGTCTCAATAAGGTTAGTAGTGGATTTCTCAGCACTACCATTATTTTCAGGAGATAGTAATCTGGTACTATAAATGCTTCAGAAAACAGTCTACTAAGAACATGTAGCATCAAAACTACTCAACAGGAATGAGGTAAATGTTAATACTATTCCCAACAAAAACAACAACCTAATGCCCTAGGACTTTTAAATCTATACTATCAGAAATAACTCTCTTGGAAAAAATACTAAAGTTTTTTTTTTAACTAAAGAGAAGGATAATGCAGAATACAAAAACATTTTAAAGTAAAACTGTTTAAATGGTAAATGTAACTAAAGTCAAATTAAGAATCAATCTATAATGATGATACATAAATCACATCTTTAATCATGAAAACTAGAGATAAAAACATGACTGATAGTAGTTGCAATCATAATTCTGTAAGCATAAAGAATAAAATATATGACTTATAAAATAAAAATAAAAGACAGTAATTTTGGGAGATGACTGTCTGAGTAAAGCATACTTTACTGTGCAAACATGAGAACCTTAGTTGTATACCTAGCACCCACAGAGAACGCAGAGAGTGGTAGTGGACCTGTAGAGTACTGGGGATGCAGACAAGGGTATTCTGAAACCTGAAGCATTTACTTGGCAGCCACTTTAGTTAAATGAATGAGCACTAGGTTTCTGTGCGGGACTCTGACACAAAAATGTAAGCTGCTGCACAATAGAGACAGACAATGATGTCAACTTCTGGTCTTCACAGTTACATATAGATGATTGTCCACCCACACTCACACAACAAATGTCTACAATGTGGAGAAATAATAGAGTATGCATGAAAAGATTATTTTTATTTATCTAGTGCTGTGTGTAAATATTCATTTGTATATATGTAGGTATATGGATACATATGCCTAGATAACAACACACCAACTCATTTTTTATTTATTTCCTTCTTGAGATGAGGTCTGTCACTGAACCTGCAGATCAATCATTTTGGTCTACAAGCCCCAAGAATGTACAGTGATAAAATTACAGCTGGTCTGCACAATACCCAGTTTTGTCATTGTTATTTTGTTTTCTCTCTCTGTGTGTGTGGTGTGCCAAGGAGCTAAACTCAGGTCCTTATCTTGCCTGGCATTTCTGTTACCAACTGAGCCATCTCCCCATATCAGAGTTTAATTTTTAATGCAAAGGAGATTAAATTGTTATCCACCTAAGACAGCCTATTACATCTGTAAATCTCATGGTATTTTTGAGCATTATGGTTCATATGCCACATTTACTGCAAGTACACCAATGATAATAAATACAGCATAAAAATCTGCTAGAAATATACATTATTATGTAATCTCCCAAAAAGGAGTGGATTAATTGAAGCAGAAGGTAGAATGTTTCTGCCCAGGATTTGGGAATGAGCAGGTCAAATGATAAAAAAAAAATCGATTGGATAAATAAATTCAAGAGATCTCTTTATAAGACAGGGTAACTATAATTACTATTAATAAGTTACGTTCTTAAAAATAGCCAAGATGTAAACTTTCTGAGTGGTCTTCACATACCAAAATGTTGCTAAGTGCAGTTTGGTCTAGCCATCCCACCATGTATGCATATTTCAAAACCTCTTGCCTTACATCTGTCAATTTTTTTATTTTATTTTATTTTTTTTCCATACATTGTTTTGTTTTATTTTTTCCATTCAAGAACATAATTAAAGAAATAAAACTTTTACCTTTCTTCCCCTTCTCCCGGTCCCCTCCCACTACCCCCCCACCCCTCCTCCCTCCCCCTTCTTCCTTGAAAGAGGGCATGGTGCCCTGCCCTGTTGGAAGTCCAAGGCCCACCCCCATCCCTC
>PVIU01018435.1:0-39011 GCA_004026605.1 Ondatra zibethicus
TTAAATACTGCCTGGCCTATTAGCTCTAGCCTCTTATTGGCTAACTCTCACATATTTGTTTAACCCATTTCTAATAATCTGTGTGTCTTACGAGTTGTGGCTTACCGGGAAAGATTCAGCGTCTCTGACCTGGCAGGCTTCATGGCGGCAGCTCTCTCTGGTTCTGTTCCCTTTCCCAGCATTCTGTTCTCTTTATCCTATCTATCTAAGTCCTGCCCTATCAGAAGGCCAAGGCAGTTTCTTTATTAACCAATAAAGGCAACCCAAATACAGAAGGACCCTCCTACACCACGCTTGGGATATGGCTAAAGTGATGTTGAACTGTGATATGCTCTGTTTGACTTAGTTGGCACTCTCATTTGAGTATTTTTTTCTCCTTCAAAATGCATGCTGAAATTTAATTTTCACACATACTAATGCATGGACCAACCGTGGCTAGATTCTGTCCTCACAAATCAGTTAACCCATTCCTGTGATCAACAGATTAATAGATTGATGAGTTAATAGGATGTCTTAAGAGTGGCCCTGTTACAAAGCCAATTACACCGGGTCTTTTGCATGATGTCTCTCATGATGTGATATCCTTTGTCACCTTGAGATTCCGCCAGAAACAAGGCTATCCCCAGGTATGGTTCTTCAACCTTGAACCAGACCATGAGTGAAAGCAAACCTCTAGCCATCACATAGTCTATAGTTTGTGGTATTATGCAGTTAGCAACAGAGAGCACAGTGTGGTACAACACATGGGTGGTCTGTGGTCACTTCCATGTATGAGGTTACTGTTGGCCATCTTAGGTGGCATTCAGAAACACTACTTGTCACTGTGCCATCATTAACACATGACATCAAGTTTAGAACTGGAGTCCATGTGTCACAGCAGGGGAAGCATGTGGACAGGAGAGGAAGCCACCATTTTCCATCTACAGAACCAGAAACTGGTCTATGGAAAACCTTTCCGGTGAGCAGCCATGTGGATGCTGGCCGGAGACCAAGCTGCCGTCCATATGTGGCTGAAATGGAAGCTCTCCCGTGTCATCACGTGCCACAGCTTCAGTCATGGTACACGCTACCAGGAGAACGCGGCAGACACATTAGCTTCAAGGAGGGTTTAAGATCATGCACAGCACCAAAAGTTTTGAATTTTTAAAAACTTTTTTGTTGTTCATATTTTGAAGAAAACATAGCATCTCCAAATTTTGTCATAAATTATAGTAATTAAATATATTATTGATATCAAGTTGTGATGGTTAAGAATGTTTTATTTTTAATTTAATTTAACGTGTGTGTGTGCATGCCTGCATGAAGGTTTGTGTATCGTGTATTTATTTGCAGGAGCCCTCAGAGGCAACAGGAACTCCCTGGAGCTGGAGACAGCTATGAGCCTAGGTTTGGGTCTCCATCTGGTATCTGAGGGCCAGAAGAGGTTACTGGGTCCCATGGGACAGCAGTTTCATAGGGTTGTGAGCCACATTGTGGGTGCCAGGAATGGAACATGGGTCCTTTGCAAGACTGGCCAGTGCTCTGAATTTCTGGGACACCTCTTCAGCTGTACTTGGATTTTTTTTCGACAAGGAATCACTTGGTAGCCCAGGCTAAGAGGTAAAGTCTGAAAGCTGTGGCTGCCACGGGAGCAGCCTGCAGACATAGGAAACCAAGTTACCCAGGTTCCCTGCTACTGCAGGAGGGGTTTCAGCCCAAATGCTCTGCCTCTCTCCAGGGTCAGTTAAGGTTCTTCAGCAGCAGTGAAGGAGTCTAAACACTTTCAAGTAGGCTTTAAGTGTTTCCAAATGAAGGGCTGGAGAAATGCCCAGTTTAAGAGCACACATACTACTCTTGTAGAGAACCTGAGTTTGGTTGCTATCATCCACATCAGGCATCTCATACTCCTCTCTAACTCCAGTCCCAGTGGATCTGACTTCTTGTTTCTGCGGGCATCTGCGTGTACATAAATTTACGGAGGCACATACACATACACCCAAATTAAATAAATAAATCTTTATATTTTTTTTAATGAAACAAAGCGACATACTAGCTCTCACTTCCTCAGTATCATCTTTCCCTACACATTTGGTGGTTTTGTTCAAAAGTCAATGCATTTCATTTATCAAATATATTTTGTGTGTTATATGTACATGTGTGGATGCATGCATACATACCACAGTGCTTACATAGAAGCAGGAGGACCACTTGCAGGAAGGAGCTGGTTTCCTCTTTCTACCTTGTGGGTCCTAGGGATTGAACTCAAATCGTCAGGCTTGGAGGCAAGCACTTCTACCTCTCCACAAGCCCGTGAAGTCTGCGACCTTTAAACACTTCTCATTTTAGACTGACTTTTGCTATAAGGAAGAAAGCTAGAAAACAAAAGTTAAATTTATGCCAAGGAAACTGCTTGCATTGCCTCCCCCACCCCCAGTCCCTTTCAATTCCGTTGTCCACACTGCCTCCTCTCTCTGAACATTGTTTGGACACTGTGCATAGATGTTACACTATTTCTGGGGAGACATTAACAAACCTCTACCCACCCCAGGTAGGGAACAAATGACAGACAAAAGTCTGAACACTGAGAATCCACTGAGGGTTACTGGGATCACTTGCAGGAGCATAAATGACTGAAAGTCCACCCCAGCATGGGCGATAGCCAACAGAAACTTGGAACCTGGGGAACACTGTACAATATGCAGGCAACACAAGAGGTTGCCACGTGTCTCTTCCAGGCAACTCAGTTGCGCTTTCTTCCAGGTGGTTTGGCTGGTCTGTCTGTCTCTTCCAGGCAGCTAGCCTGGTTTCTGTCTGTCTCTTCCAGGCGGCTTGGCTGGTCTGTCTGTCTCGTCCAGGAGGCTTGGCTGGTCTGTCTGTCTCGTCCAGGAGGCTTGGCTGGTCTGTCTGTCTCTTCCAGACAGCTAGCCTGGTCTCTGTCTGTCTCTTCCAGGCAGCTTGGCTGGTCTGTCTGTCTCTTCCAGGAGGCTTGGCTGGTCTGTCTGTCTCTTCCAGGCGGCTTGGCTGGTCTGTCTGTCTCTTCCAGACAGCTAGCCTGGTCTCTGTCTGTCTCTTCCAGACGGCTTGGCTGGTCTGTCTGTCTCTTCCAGGCGGCTTGGCTGGTCTGGTCTGTCTGTCTCTTCCAGGCGGCTTGGCTGGTCTGTCTGTCTCTTCCAGGCAGACAGCTAGGCTGGTTGAGCCTTTTCTGTGCAGCTCCACTGAACTGAACCTGTCTCTTAGCAGGCCTTGCTATGTATGCTTAAGGAAAGAGCCCAATGCATCTATCTGCTCAGTTTCAGGAACTTTTAGAGTTAAGAAGCTTTCCTATAGGAGGCAGAGTCTTACCTCCTTTTAGAACAACCGGTGCCTTAATAAACTCCCCTTCAAAATTGAAAGCTTTATCACGTAGGACATTACTATACAATGTGATATCATTACAGCCACTAATAGGTGAGAAAACACCAAGCAGTTTCCAAAACAAGAAAAAGAAAAGAAAGAAAAACCATCTATATTATCACCAGCACCACTGTTGTCACTGCGGTCTTCCTCCTCATCTTCATTTTACGGAATCCTCGCTTTACGTATAGTGGGACTTTTGTTTGTTTGTTTGCTCTATCTGGCCTTTACAGGCTCCAATTTTCCTACAATTTGAAAAACTTGTTTTTCCTTATTAAAAAAAAAAATCCCTGACCTTTGCTGATCGTGTGAGAAAGGCACTGATCAGGGACAAAATGGAAAGGAGGTGGTGTAGGAAGAGCAACTGTAGACAGAGACTGCACTTTGGTTCCCTGGCCGCCCTGACCTGAATAATCCCACAGAAACTATATTAATTACAACACATTTGGCCAATGGCTTAGGCATATTCCTTGCTAGCTCTTACATCGTAAATTAACCCACTTCCATTAATCTGTGTATGGCCACTAGGCTGTGCCTCACTGGTGCTGGCCTGTTACTCCTTTGGCAGCTCCATGGCATCTCCCTGACTGCTTTCTTTCCTCCTCTATCTCTGCTTGGATTTTCCACCTTGTTATATTCTGCCCTGCCATAGGCCAAAGCAGTTCCTTTATTAACCAATTGTAATAAAACATATTCACAGCATAGAGAGGGGAATCCCACATCAAACAACAAGGAAGGAGGCATGGGAACTGATATGTTCCTTTGCTTCAAAACCAAAAAAAGGACTCTGAATCTATCATAATTACATTCCACTTCCTTGGTTTGTTCCTGTTGCTACAGCACGCAGTCTAGCAAGACCAAGCTAATCACTGTGATTTCATTAAAGAAGTTAAGAAGACTTCTCATGTGTGTGGAACAGTTGATTTCTGCTCCCATTTCACAGGCAGATGAGAATAGCCTTGAAGCAACTGTTGTTGCTTGGGACGTATTGGCATCATTCCATAGTCTTAAGGGTAGGCCTTGAGTTCTTTATGGTTACAAATTTCCTAGTGCTGGGCTACATGTAGCAAAGGCAAGAGCTAGTGTGGTGGCACACGCCTTTAATCCCAGCACTCAGGAGGCAGAGGCAGGCGGATCTCTGTGAGTTCGAGACCAGCCTGGTCTACAGAGCTAGTTCCAGGACAGGCTCCAAAGCCACAGAGAAACCCTGTCTCGAAAAACAACAACAACAAAAATGCTATAAAAGAATCCAGACAGGATTTGTAGATCAGAACTGAAAGCTGTTAAAAATACGTTCAGATTTTCAGAGTTGAGTAACTATCTGGATAGATTCCCTCAAGTCGAGTCTAGACCTGTGTAGATGTTAGAAGAGAGAGATTGACTGTGGGGCAGGGGCGTTCTTTTTGTTTTGCGTCTGAGACAGGGTCTCACTGCGCAGATCTTGGAGCTGGAGCTCAGCATGCGACCAGGCTGGCCTGGAACTGGTACTGATCCTCCGGCCTTTCTTTCCCGAGTGCTGGGGTTACAGCATGCGCTGCACCAGGTTTAAGACTCTTGAAAAGAGTGTGGAACACTGGGAGGAGACAGAGTAACAGTGGGGAGCCGGTTTAAGACTCTTGAAAAGAGTGTGGAACACTGGGAGGAGACAGAGTAACAGTGGGGAGCCACTTAGAGGTCAGTTGTAAACAGGCTGGATGGAGATACACATAGAGATACACAGAAAACCTTGTTTCCATTCATTTTAACTGAAGTTTGAATTCATGAAGCCATTGTAATCCCATGGAGGTGGAGGCTGGAAGATTTAGGTGTTCAAGGTTACCTTCAGCTATATAGCAGGCTCCAGGCCAGCCTGGACTACATGAGGCCCTGGGATTTGTTTCTTAAAAAGAAAGCCTGAATATTTTTTTAATCTTGTTTTTCAAACGGCCTGCATGAAGGCATAGATGTGAGAGAAAACAGCTCAGGAGAAGATAGATTTGACCTTGGATGTTTGGAGCTGCTGATTCCAAGTTTCATCAATGCTGAAGTTACAGCTTTCTCATCTTAAAGAAAGAGCAGAGTATACAACTCACATCCTGGAACTCTGCGTGACACAGTATTTAAGTAAGTTCTAGGGTCTGGTTAGTGTTTGTGGGTGGAAGCTTTGCTAGCATTAGTACTTCTTTACAGACCACAAACATTCTAACCTTTCCAAAACCCAATCACACCCATTAGATGTTGGAGAAGTAGGGGGATTTGGTCAAAGAATACAAGATTTTAGTATGAAAAGGAGAACTAAGTTCAAGTGTTGAACTGTACATTAGGACTACTAAAATCAATTATAATATATACTGTATGCTTGAAAATTATTGAGGTTTTAAGAGATTTTCACCACATAAATGATGACTATGTAAAGTAATTACTATGTTAAATAGCTTTATTCAGCCAAGGTTCAATATATGCACATGTCAGGGCATTTGTATACCATTGGCGCGTGCATGCATGTGCACACAGTCAGACTTTCTTTGGACTGCTGGCTCTTGCATAATGACATGAAGACCTCTTGTTAAGTATGGAAGCTTGGCCCGAGCTTAGACTTGTTCCCAACGAACTCTTACAACTCAAATTAAGTTTATCTTAATTTACATTCTGCCACGTGGCTCATTACCTCTATTCCATACTGAACATTCAACTTACTCCGAGTCTTGCTGGTGAATCCCCTGCTTTCCAGATTCTCCACCCCCCCCCCAGTTCTATTCTCTCCTCAGAAGTTCGGCCTACCCTCTTCTGTCTAACTATTGGCATTCAGCTCTTTATTAAACCAATCAGAAGGTGCCTTAGGCAGTGAGGTAAAACAGAAACATCATCACATAGTATGATCAAATATCCTGTAAAACACACATACACACACACAAATACACACAGAGAAAAAGAGAGAGAGAGAGAGAGATGGGACTTCCCAGGACTTACTGGCCAGCCAGCCTAGCCCATTTGATGAGTTGTAGGTTAGGATAAGACCCTGATTCAAAAAACAGAAAGGGTAGACAATGCTTGAGGAATGACACCCAAGTTTGTCAAGGTCATTTTCAGGTTCCTACACGTGTACATGCCCTATAGATCACATACACGTGTCCACACACATGCGAAAACACACACATGCACACACACACATACACACTTTGAGTGGGTTGGGCAGGCATGATATGATAAAAATAAAGCTGAATGTATTTCAAGGTCACCCAGTTTGTGAGTAATACACCTTGGATTGCCAGGCAGTGGTGGCGCACACCTTAAATCCCAGCACTCAGGAGGCAGAGGCAGGAGGATCTCTGTGAGTCTGAGGCCAGCCTGGTGTACAAGAGCTAGTTCCAGGACAGGCTTCAAAGCTACAGAGAAACTCTGTCTGGGGTGGGGGGGGGGATAAAATAGACCTTGGATTACAACCACAGAAATCCTGGCGTTTGACCAAGAATCACCATTAACTGGATGGTGACTGAAGCACAGATTTCTCAGGCTCCACTGCCAGTTTTTGGACTCAATAGGTCTCAAGTGGGGGCAATGCTCTCATTTCTTGCCAGAGCTCTAGGAATGCTGGGGCTGCTAGGCTTGGAGCCACACTTGGGAAATGTCAGTTAGGCCAAAGCAATCACTCTCAGCACACCTGCTTTCTAGGTAGTCTGAGAGTTTAAAGGACTCATAAATCCTAAACTGCTTGGGCTCAGTGTGACTCAGCCTGGTAACACTTGGCTATCCAAAGTTTAAAAAGAAAAAAAAAAAGGCTATGAGCCATTTTTTGTTTGGAAATGTTAGAATTTGGAAGATTGTAGGTCCTTGTCTTTCCTCATATATCATAGAATTACTACTAAATATTTGTACAATTAACTTTTATAAAGAGAAGAATTATAGCTCTGATCTTAAATTGTCTAGTTTATGGGCCAAGACTTTCTGCTACTGCTTACCAAAGACTGCGAGTCAGGGCTGGCAAATAATTGAGAGTGACAACGGCTGACGGTCCCCACCGCACCCTGTGACATGCTCCCACCGCGCCTACTCCAACAAGGCCACGCCTCCCACTAGTGGCGCTCCCTGTGAGCCTGTGGGGGCCATCTTCCTTCAAGCCACTGATGCTAAAACCCTGTACTTGAAAATGTATTGTAGTTTTCTGTCACCAATGAAACATTTCATGCTATTTTGTTCTTTAGGAGTTTAGTATATCCATTTATTGATATTTTATAACACAGTTAAAAAGGCTACCTCAGAGTTTGTTTGCAAACATCTCCCCTCTTTCCCTGGGGTTCTGTGTGCTCTGTCACTTCTGGGAAGAGCCCTCATTCTTGCTCATTTCCTGTTCACTCCACCAACAGCCCAGAACAAAGGACTATCCCAAGGTGATGCCATTGTTTTCATTATAAAAGAAACACAGCCAGGCATGGTAACACAGGCCTTTAATTCCAGCAAGCAGAGGCAGGTGGTTTTCTGAGTTCAAGGTCAGCCTAGTCTAAATAGTGAGTTCCAGGACAGCAAGGGAGGGATACACAGAGAAAACCTATCTTGAAAAACAAATGAACAAAACCCAAACAAACAAACAGAAAAACCACATAATTCTTTTAAAACTATGTACCACATTAATTTTGTAGGTACCACTAATTATAAATGAATCATAACTATTTTCTTTTGTAATTCATAAGTTCATAGGTAAAAATTATTGAGTAACCTATTATTATTATCCATTTATTATCAGTGTATAGTTAATAATGTTTCAGATTCATGGACTAAATTATAAACAACATATTATATATTGTAAAGTATACAGCACGACTGTATTTATTATGTTTAGAGTATTTCTAAGAAATTCCAAATACTTGTCAAATATCACTACAGTTATTTATTTATTTATTCATTTGGTTTTTCCAGAAAAGTTTTCTCTATGTAGCCCTGGCTGGCCTCGAACTCAGAGCTTCTCCTTCTCTGCCTTTGGGATGCTAAGGTTACAGGTGAGCACCACCGTGCCCTGCTGCCACTGTGTTTATTTTCATAGCAGTACTTTTTAACAAAGATGTTATTTTTGAAAGTTTCGTCCAAGATATAATGTACTTTTATTACATACATTTCCAATCGTCTCCCTTGTCCTCTCCCCCTGGCTAAAGCCCTCATCTCTCCAGCCAGTCCCCTTCTGCTCTCATGCCTTTCCCATTTGTTTGTTTCCTGCCCCGAGTTTAACAGGGCTGCTTGCGTGAGCATGGGTGGAGAGCTCTTCACTAGAGCATGGGAAACTTGCCAGGGCCCACATGGTTGAACGAGATGCCTCCCCCTTCCTAGCAATCAATAATTGTCAATAGCAATTCAGGGAGGGATGGGGCCTTATGAAACCCCATTCCACCTTTGACAAAACGTTGACAGGCCATCTTGTACAGGTCTCGTGTCAGGTAACCACAGCTCCTTTGAGTTCCTGAGTGCGGTGGCCCTGGGTCTGGAAAGCAGCATTGCACAGCGCTCCTTTCCACCCTCCACTCTACATCCCTTCTGCCCTCTCTTAGGGGAAGCTCCCTGAGCCTTGAAGGCCATGGCATGACCTTTTCTTGTGAAGAGGTAAATAAATGAACACTTACATCACATGCACAGCCAAGACAGGACATTAATGACAGTCCAAAGTAAGGATTCCACCCGAGTCTAGTTTGGAGAAGAAATGAGTTTATTTGATTTACTTACAAGAGCATGGGTGGCCACAAAGCAGCCACACCACCAAAAGTCTCCACTAGCTTGGACGATGAAGTCTACAGCTGTGTATGTGTAGTGTGAGGGCCTGGTTGTTGGGGTTTCTGTCCCGCCTGGTTCCCCCAGCCATTTAGTCCCAGAGAAAATCACACAGAGAGTCTATGTTAGGTTATAAACTGATTGGCCCATTAGCTCAGGCTTCGTATTAGCTCTTATAACTTATATAGCCCATTATTCTTATCTATGCTAGCCATATGGCTCAGTACCTTTCTCACATCCTGCTTCTTCAGTGGTCTGGACAGGAATGCTGAGAGAGCTTCCTGCTTCCCAGAATTCTCCTATTCTCTTTGCCCAGCCTCTACTTCCTGTCTGGTTGTCCCACCTATACATCCTGGCTAATGGCCAATCAGCGTTTATTTAAATCATGATTGACAGAATACAGACAATTCTCCCACACCAAGTATGGAGTAAAGTCATCCTTCAGGGAACCTCGTGAGCCCATGGGCCATGTGCAACTTGAGAAGAATCACACACAAATGGGAGAGAGGTCTAGGAAAGAGTGGTCTGAATGTCAGGTGATGGTCTGATGACCCTCCCCACCTGCTTCTTCTATAAGTGCACTGGGTGGTTTTCTGTGTCTGTCTGACACAAGCTAGAGTCAGCAGAGGAAGGAGCCTCACTTGAGGAAATGCCTCTTTGAGATTCAGCTGTAAGGCATTTTCTCATTTAGTGATCAATGTGGGAGGGCCCAGCCCATGGTGGGTGGTGCTGTCCCTGGGCTGCTAGTCCTGGGTTCTATAAGAAGGTGGGATGTGCAAGCCAGGGGAAACAAGCCAATAAACGCTCCCCTCCATGGCCTCTGCATCAGCTCCTGCTTCTGGGATCCTGCCCTGTGTGAGTTCATGTGCTGGCTTCCTTCAGTGATGGACAGCAATGGTGACGTGTGAGCCAAATAAACCCTTTCCTCCCCACCTTGCTCTTGGGTCATGGTGTTTCATCACAGCAATAGAAACCTTGCCAAAGACAATAAGGGACAACAACAGCCTCAATCTTGAACAAAGACCACTGAGGAAAAAGCTATCAAACGTGGAGGGAAGGGACCATGTCAAACAGTCAGGCCAGTGGTTCGTTTACCCTGCCTGCTAGGGCAATAGCTGAGAAGCTAGCACTTAGCCACTGATGTCACATGGGTACCACTCGATAGTTTGCTCCCAGGACTCAGAATTTGCTTCTGGTCACTGCTGCAATGTTGTCGTCACCTAAGTGGAGGGAGGGGGCTGCTGTTATGCTCTCCCTTTGGAGCAGTCCCACTGTTGGTAAGGCAGCCTCCATCAGACTATATTCTCTACCGCCATCTGATCATTGGCTGTTGCCATGGGCTGGCAGCTACAACCTGCAGGTGACTTCCATTTCACTAAGGGTCTGTTTTGTTTGCATTGGTTAGGGTTCTGCCTGGGGCTTCCATACTTAGTCCCCAGCTCTCCATGTGGCCTCCCTTGAGTGTCTGGTAATCCTTGCAATGCTTCCGATCTCCCTAAGTTGTGAACCTTAGCCTCCTCCATCACCACAATCACCAGTTGACTTCGTGGTAGCACCACAGGCATTGAAATTTCATCCTGATGTGGGGTTTTCTGAACTCAGAATATGCAGAATATTGCATTACTAATTATACAGCTATTGATCTCTCATGCTATTTAGTGCCTTTTTGAAGGAGGATGCACTGAGGCTGTAACAC
Source organism: Ondatra zibethicus (assembly GCA_004026605.1). Classification (NCBI taxonomy): domain Eukaryota; kingdom Metazoa; phylum Chordata; class Mammalia; order Rodentia; family Cricetidae; genus Ondatra; species Ondatra zibethicus. The sequence goes on from PVIU01018435.1 coordinate 10,802, forward strand.
TATCAATACTTCCTTGTTACTCCCAGTCAAGAGGTTGGGGCACCTACTTAACATAAAAAGAAATTTTGCAGAAAGTCATTATTTGGTTAAAAATTTGCTACAGAAGACTCATTTTTGGATGGGTGACTCCCCACAAGTTGGGAATTACTTGTGTCTCACACTTAGGATTGCCTCCCTTTCCCATGCTAGATCTTATCACAGGAGTTGGATGTTTTATTTCAAGAGACTAAGAGATAGCGAGCACTCAGATGCTATCTTCTTTGGCTGCCTTGTTATGTGTTTATGACCATTAGGAATGAGCTAAGGAGAATTGGGCTATTTCCCAGATGGCCTCTAGCTCTCTGTTTTGGAGATGGATTCTTGGCTGAATTGTCAGGGGCACCACACAGCTAAATTCTGCTCTAACAGGGTAGACTGTGGGGTCACTGTGCCTGGGGTAATGTGAACATATGGGTCTCCACTTCAGATAAAATAATGAAAACCAAAGAAATTGTCCCACCTATGTAGGTGAAGTTTTCCTGTCCTGGCATTTGCTTTCCAAATAACTGACTCGGAGACTTATAATATATAATTATATATTATAATCATAATAATATAATTATAAATGTTTGGTCAGTAGCTCAGGCTTATTACTAACTAGCTCTCATAACTTAACCCATTTCTGTTAAATTATGTGCTGCCCCGAGGCTCGTGGCTTTTACCTCTATCCCTTTTTGTGTGTCTGACTCGTTCTCCATCTGGCTGGTGACTCCTCTGACTCTACCCTTCTTTATCCCATCATTCCCAGTTTGGCTTTCCTGCCTAACTTTATCCTGTTCAGTTATTGGCCAGTCAGCTTGCTTATTAAACCAATCACAGGGACATATATTCAGAGTGTACAGAGGATTATTCCACAGTGCTCCTGTGTCTAGCTCAGTGAGCAACGTTGTCTGCTTTCCTTACAGAAGTAAGTGCGTGAGGAGCCTAGAGCACTTAAAGACAGCTGCATCAGTCAGCGAGCAGCCAAACCCAGGATGCCGCGTCTCAGGGGCTCCCTGAGCGCTTGCACACAGCTCTGCTGCCCAGCAGTCTCCTCTCCAGCAATCATTATTGCTCATTTAATCTTGGGGAAGAGCCATAAGAACCTTCTCACTTTGTGGCATCTTGGGCCTTGTAAGTTCCCTTAGCTTCTTGAGTCTGAGGAGTGTCCCACTTCCCTCAAGAAGCGGATGCTCCAGTTTGGAGAAAATGGGTACATAAAACCCATGACTAGCCTTTCCGCAACCGAGTCAGGACTTGTGGACTTCTTTTGCAGACACTGAGGACTGAGTTAGCTGCTCTAGGGCCTGGTGGGTCTATGAAATAAACTGACAGAAGATAGATGAACAGGAGAAAATCATGTAAACTTATTTCATAGAAATTCAGATAAAGTAAAAGATTTCCATGCTCCATTGGACCTTACCAAAAAGTGAAAATCCAACAGGAAGGGCCCTGGCTGGGTTAGTGAACTGAGCGCAGCGGCTACAAAGATAAGAATTCATTATCTAAGGCTGTTCTGACCAGATTCCCAGAGCTTCAGTTTCCTGTCCTTGATAAGAAGCTTGCTTTCCTTTCATATAGGATGGTATCTCTCAAAGGGAAAAGCATCTCTTGCCTCTAAGTTCAGGGCCTAGGTAGTTGGTCTTCTTGCACCTGCTTGTGAAGTGCCTTTGCAGTGCGGTAGAAGGGTAGGATGGCATGAGGATGGCACATTCTTTTTTTTCATATTCTTTTATTTTTCATTCAAAAATTTACACTTCCTCCCCTTCTCCCAGTCCCCTCCCGCTCCCCCACTACCCCTCTTCCCTACCCCGGCTTCCTTAAGAGGGGGCAGGGTACCCTGCCCTGTGGGAAGCCCAAGGCCCCCCCAATCCCGGCCTAGGAAGGTGTGCATCCATAGAGACTAGGTTCCCAAAAAGCCAATACATGCAGAAGAGATAGGTCCCAGTGCCATTCTCATTGGCTTCTCAGTCAGCCCCCATTGGCAGCCACATTCAGAGATTCTGGTTTGATCATATGTTCATTCAGTCCTGGTCCAGCTGGATTTGGTGAGCTCTCATTAGATCAGGCACACTGTCTCAGTTGGTGGACCAGCCCCTCGCGGTCCTGACGTCCTTGCTCATCTTCTCCCACCTTCTGCTCTTCGACTGGACCTTGGGAGCTCAGTCCATTGCTCTGATGTGAATGTGGGTCTCTGTCTCTATCTCCGTCCATTGGACGAAATTTCTGTGGTGATGATCAAGATATTTATCAATGTGACTATGGGACAAGGCTAGTTCAGGCACCCTCTCCTCTGCTGCCCAAGTACCTAGCTGGGGACATCCCCGTAGACACCTGGGATCACCTCTAGAGGCAAGTCTCTTGCCAATCCTAAAATGACTCTCTTAATGTAGATATCTTATTCCCTTCTCCACTATCCACCCTTCCTCCATCGCCATCCTCCCACTCCCCCAAGCTCTCCCCAGTCCTTCCCTTCTCCCTTCTCCGTCGCCCTCTCCCCTTTGCCCACCCCCACTCCCACCCCTACCTCCACCCCATCCCCACTCCTGTGCTTCCAACTTTTGCCTGGCAATCTTGATTGCTTCCAATTTCCAGGAGGATCTATATATGTTTTTCTTTGGGTTCACCTTGCTCTTTGGCTTCTCTAGGCTTGTGACCTATAAGCTTAATGTACTTTGTTTATGGCTAGGGTCCACTAATGAGTGAGTACATACTATAATCATCTTTTTGGGTTTGGGTTATCTCACTAAGAATAGTGTTTTCTATTTCCATCCATTTGCATGCAAAATTCAAGATGTCATTGTTTTTTACTGCTGAGTAGTATTCTAATGTGTATATATTCCACACTTTCTTTATCCATTCTTCCATTGAGGGGCATGTAGGTTTTTTCCAGGTTCTGGCTATTACAAATAATGCTGCTATTAACATAGTTGCACAAATGTTTTTGTAGAATGATTGGGCATCTCTTGGGTATATTCCCAAGAGTGGTATTGCTGGATCCTGATGTAGGTTGATTCCCAATTTCCTGAAAAACTGCCACACTGATTTCCAAAGTGGTTGCACAAGTTTGCATTCCTACCAGCAATGGATGAGTGTTCCCCTTACTCCGCATCCTCTCTAGCATAGGCTATCATTGGCGTTTTTGATTTTAGCCATTCTGACAGGTGTAAGATGGTATCTCAAAGTTGTTTTGATTTGCATTTCCCTGATTGCTAAGGAAGTTGAACATGACTTTAAGTATCTTTTGGCCATTTGAACTTCTTCTGTTGAGAATTCTCTGTTCAGAATTTTTTAATTGGGTAATTTAGAATTTTAATGTCTAGTTTCTTGAGTTCTTTGTATATTTTGGAGATCAGACCTTTGTCTGATGTGGGCTTTGTGAAGATCTTCTCCCATTCAGTAGGATGCCTTTTTTGTCTTAATGACTGTGTCCTTTGTTTTACAGATGCTTCTCAGTTTCAGGAGGTTCCATTGTTGCTCTTATTGTCTGTGCCACTGGGGTTTTACATAGGAAGTGGTCTCCTGTGTCCATGTATTGCAGGCTACTTCCTACTTTTTCTTCTATCAGGTTCAGTGTGGTCGGATTTATATTGAGGTCTTTAATCCATTTGGACTTGAGTTTTGTGCATGGTGATAGATAAGGATCTATTTTCATTCTCCTACAGGTTGACATCCAGTTATGCCAGCACCATTTGTTAAAGATGCTTTCATTCTTCCACTGTACAATTTTAGCTTCTTTGTCAAATATGAGGTGTTCATAGGTTTGTGGATTAATATCCGGGTCTTCGATTCAATTCCATTGGTCAACGTCTCTGTTTTTATGACAATACCAAGATGTTTTCATTACTGTAGCTCTGTAATAGAGTTTGAAGTCAGGGATGGTAATGCCTCCAGAAATTCCTTTATTGTATAGGATTGTTTTGGCTATCCTGGGCTTTTTGTTTTTCCATATAAAGTTAGTTATTGTTCTCTCAAGGTCTATAAAGAATTTTGTTGGGATTTTGATGGGGATTGCATTGAATCTATAGATTGCCTTTGGTAGAATTGCCATTTTTACTATATTGATCCTACCAATCCAGGAGCATGGCAGATCCTTCCATTTTCTGGTATCCTCTTCAATTTCTTTCTTCAAGCTCTTAAAGTTCTTGTCAAATAGATCTTTTACTTCCTTTGTTAGTGTTACCCCAAGATACTTTATGCTATTTGTGGCTATCGTGAAAGGTGATATTTCTCTGATTTCCCTCTCTGTTTCTTTATCCTTTGTGTATAGGAGGGCTACTGATTTTTTTGAATCCTGCCACATCACTGAAGGTATCTATCAGCTGTAGGAGTTCTTTGGTAGAGTTTTTGGGGTCACTTATGTACACTATCATATCATCTTCAAATAACGAAAGTTTGACTTCTTCCTTTCCAATTCGAATCGCCATGATCTCCTTATTTTTTCTTATAGCTATTGCTAGAACTTCAAGCACTATATTAAAGAGATATGAAGAGAGTGGACAGCCTTGTCTTCTTCCTGATTTTAGTGGAATCACTTTGAGTTTCTCTCCATTTAATTTGATGTTAGCTGTCAGCTTGCTGTATATTGTTTTTATCATATTTAGATATGAACCTTGTATCCCTAATCTCTCCAAGACCTTTATCATAAAGGGGTGTTGAATTTTGTCAAATGCTTTTTCAGCATCTAATGAAATCATCATATGTTTTTTTCTTTCAGTTTATTTATATGATGGATTACATTGATAGATTTTTGTATGTTGAACCAGCCCTGCATCTCTGGGATGAAGCCTACTTGATCATAATGGATGATATTTTTGATCCGTTCTTGAATTCGGTTGAGGATGGCACATTCTTATGCCAGGGTTCTTATTTCACTCACTCAAAGAGTTATAGACAGCTTCTTTTCTCTTAAAGGGATGTTTTTAAAAGCTTGGTTTTTATTCTGTGTTTGAATGATTAAGTGTGTGTATGTGTGTGTGTGTGTGTGTGTGTGTGTTTCCACCCCATGCAGTGGCGGCAAAGACCAGCAAAGGACACTGCATTCTGTGTGTTTGAATGAGTATGGTCCTCAGAGGGCCAAGCAAGCGGCAGAACTTGACAGCTTTTCCCAGTGGTTCTGGCTTTAGAGTCAAGAATACAATGAAGCGAGTGTGGAATCTTTCTCCATGGCTAAGGAAAGCCTTGGAGGCCAGGTGTGTGTCCGGGGGCTCTGCATGGAGGCTCAGCAAGGCCATTGTGTGAAGCTATAGAAGTGAAGCCTGGATTGCTGTGGGAAACCCAAGACGTTGGGGATGTCAGAGTTGTGGGACACCTGTCAAGGAGAGCTGCTAACAGTGTGGGAAGCAGCCTAAGAGAGAAAAGTATGTTTCAGTCAACAAAGCTGGAAGAAGTCAGAGTTCTGAAAAGTGATTTTTTTCTGTTAAGATTTATTTATGTATTCAGTGTACATTGGGGGCTTTGCCTGTGTGTGTCTGTGTGAAGGTGTCAGATGCCCTGAAACTGGAGTTACAGGCAGTTGTGAGCTGCCATGTGGTTGCTGGGAATTGAACCTGGGTCCTTTGGAAAAGCAGCTCTTAACCTCTGAGCCATCTCTCCAGCTTTGGATATCAGTATGGCAATTTCTCAGAAAATTAGGAAATAACCTTCCTCAAGACCCAGCAATACCACTTTTGCATTTATACCCAAAGGATGCTCAATCGTACCACAAGGATGTCTGCTTAACTGTGTTCATAGCAGCATTGTTTGTCATAGCCAGACCCTGGAAACAACCTAAATGCCCCTCGACTGAAGAAAAGATGAGGCAAATGCAGTACATTTGCACAATGGAGTACTACACAGCAGAAAAAATGATATCTTGAAATCTGCAGACAAATGGATGGATCTAGAAAACATCACATTGAGTGAGGTAACCCAGCCCCAGAAAGACAAATATCATATGTACTCACTCATAAGTGTCTTTTAGACATAAAGCAAAGAAAACCAGCCTACAATTCACAATCCCAGAGAACCTAGACAACAGAGAGGCCCCTAAGAGAGACATACATGGATCTAATCTACATGGGAAGTAGAAAAAGACAAGATCTCCTGAGTAAACTGGGAGCATGGGGACCATGGGAGAGGGTAGAAGGGGAGGGAAGAGAAAGGGAAGGGAGCGGAGAAAAATATATAGCTCAATAAAAACAATAAAAAGAGCCCTTTGACATCAGATATAGATTGCAGAGTTTAGAGTTTGCCCTGATGATGGCTTTCGGTCCTGCTTTGGTCCAGCCTTTCCTCGCCATCCCTTCTCTCTGTTTTAGAATGGTAATGTATCCTGTGCCATAGTGCATTGAAACTGTGAGATCTGCTTTTTGACTTTGATTTTACAGGGAGTTGCACTTAAGAGACTGCCACAAGTCTCAGAAGAGACTTTGAACTTTGGAGTTTTGAACTGTATCAAGACTGTGATAAACTATGAGGACGTCTGAAGTTGGAAAACGCATTTTTGTATTATGATGTGGCTACAGGCCTATGGGGCCATGGAGTGGAATGCGGTGGTTTGAGTAAGAATGGCCCTCATAGGCTCCTATTTGAATGCTTAGTTACCAGGCAATATAATTTGAAAGGATTAGAAAGATTAGGAGGTGTGGTCTTGTTGAAGGAAGCGTGTTACTGGGAGTGAGGTTTGATGACCATGCCAAACCCAGCGTCTCTCTCTGCCAATGGATCAACACTATTGATGATAATGGATTAAGCCTCGGAAACTATAAGCAAGTCCCTAATTAAATGCTTTCTGTTTAGTGGCCTTCATCATGGTGTCTCCCTACAGCAAGAGAACAGCAGCCAAGACGAACACCTTAAAACTGGAGTTAGAGATGGCTGTGAACCACCATGTGGATGCTGGGAACCAAACCTGGGTCTTTTATGAGAGCAGCAGTGCCCTTAGATGCTGGGTGAGCTCTCCAGCCCTTAAAACACATTCTAAAGCAAACAACTACAGACTTCTATCCAGATACTTTCTAAAAAAAATTCTTATTCCTTGAGAATTTTGTATAATGTATTTTGACCATATTCACCCTTCCCCCGTGTCTTCCCACACTTGCCACTTCCCTACCCACACAATTTTGTGTTCTTTTTTTCTCTTTTTTTCCAATTTGTGTTACCCATACATTCACAGATATGTGGCATTCCATTGGAGCGAGTCAGCCCACCAGGGGCAAAAGCCCTTGAAACTGGCTCTCCCTCTCCTGGTAGCTTTCAGTTGCTAACAGCTCCTCATATAGAGGGTGAGTCTTCTTGGCTACCTCCTGTCCATGCTGGGCTTTGGTCTGGCTTGAGCTTGCATGGGCCTGTGCATGCTGTCACATCGTCTCTGAACCCATACGTGCAGCTGCCCTGGTGTGTCTGGAGGACACTGTATCCTTGAAGCCATCCTCCTTCTCTGGCTCCTACAGTCTTTTTCCCCCATCTTCTGCAAGGACCCCGTGCCTCAGGGGTGTAATGTAATACAGATGTTCCATTGAGGGCTGGATGTTCTGCAGTCTCTTCTTCCCTGCACCTTGTCCAATTGCAGGTCTCTGCTAATCACCATCTACTGCAAATAGAAGTTTCTGTGGTGTGGGCTGAGAGATGTATTATCCATGAGTATAACAATAAATCACTCGGATTCTGTTTAATACTATGTCCATTAGCAGAATAGTAAAGGTCAGTTCCCGCTTAGGGTTGTGGACAGCCTGTCCATGTTCTGGGCCCAGCTGCGAGCAGTACCAGGCATGGGCTTCATCTTGAGGACTTAAATCACTCAAAGTGATTGGTTACTCCCATAATGTTCAACTTTAAGGGATTTGCTTGTGAACACTGCCTCTCCTAGTCCGTCACCACTGGAAAAGCTCCCATTCTTGCGGTGCCGGGCTAGAGCCCATTGCTCACACCTTAGTGTACAGAGATTCTGCCCAGGCAAGCTACTGTGCGACCACCACAGTGGTCCCATGCTAAAATTTTAGACATTTCAATTTCCAGCTTCTGAGGCTTGCTTCTGGCCTCCCTGTCTCCGCTCATTAAATGCTTCACACCTCTGACGAGGGCTCTAAGTCTTCGCAGCCCCTACCCATTTTATGCCACTAGACTACCACAGTTTTTACCCCATGGCATCTAACTTGTTCTAAGTTTACACGTATGTGTACTTTCATTATGACATTTATCATTATTAATCAGTGGTAGGAATTAGACTACTAATTATTTCAATTATCTGTCAAACTAAGCGATAAGATGACATAATTATCATCATGGCATTTGCATTATCAGTATAGTTATTCATATTATCCTGTGGGTGGGTAATGGCTCCTGGCCCATAAAGTCCAACCTAATGGGCAATAGACTTTTGTTCATTCCTGGGTCCTCAGGCTTAGCCCAGCGTTTCCACGGTGAGTAGATGCTAGTCACTAGTGGGAAGCTCTGGCTAGCAGAATGGGGTCTAGCGTGCAGTGTGCGGTGCGCCCCTGGCCTCTGCCCAGGATGAGCAAACTTGAGTGATTGTTTTCCTGTGAACTGGGAAGTCAATGTTTTGAAGGCGCGGAGACCCCGCCCTTCCTAACAACAAACTAAAACCAGCTCCGTGGCCTCCGCCAAACCCTCCTGGAACTCAGGCCCTGAGGCCCCAGAGGCTGGCGCTGCACGGCTTAGTGGGCTGGGTCCCGGGAGCTCAGAAACGCGTGCTGCCCCAGCTCGAGTCTCCCGCGCGAAACGGGGCGGACGGCTCCACCGCGGCCCTGCGCGATGGGGGGAAGCCCGGGCACGCCCACACTCCCCCCCATGCAGGCTGCGCGCACCCTGCGCGCGCTCCCGCTCCGGCCGCGAGGCAGGGACCGCAGGTGGGAAGGCCCGGTGCGGGCGCGTGGCCCGGGGCGGTGCGAGGCTGCGCAGAGCGCGCGGCGCGGTGCGGTCCCCCCGTCCGTACTCAGTGCGCTGCTCCACGGCAAACTCCGTGCGCGCTGCGTGCTCGGGGCAGCGCCAGCCCGGGTGGCCGCGTGCAGGGCGCAGGCTGAGCCTGGCAGGGAAGATGGAGCAGGCTACGCGCTCCCAGGTGAGGGTTCCCCACCCCCAGTCCCTGTCCTCGGCCGCTTTCTTTCCGTCCAGTCCTGCCCTGCCCTGCCCTGCCCGGGTTCCTGGCGTGGGGCTGTCCACGCGGAGTGCACGGTGCTGCGAACTTAGGTACTGCAGGTGTGTGCATGGCTCCCGCCACGCCACTCCGAGTCTGAAGGCCTGGCGGCTGCCACCAGTGCTCAGGTAGGGACGCCTACCTAGGAGCTGCGGGCTGGGAGCAATGGGGCGCTGAGCTCGGAGACCTGGGGGAGGGGCGCGCGAGAGGGCAGCGTGCAATCCTCCTTCCTTGCCGGAACTGGCACAGAGATCAGGAAGATTAAGAAAAAAAAGCAGTTAAGAGCAAAACAAAACAAGTTTGAGACTCATAGTATCCCAATCTTGGTAATGGAGTTTAAAAGGAGTTGCTCTGGTGTTTTTCTAGCACTTTTATAAATGTTTTAAAGAAATTTACCACTTGGGGCCAAAGGTAACATCTTTAGGCCAAGTTAAGAATTTCGAGATTTCAAGTCTTCCGCAAACGCAAAGCGCAAACCCATTATGCATTATGGGCCCAGCTAGGTTTTGAAACTTTTACGAAGTCTCCCGAACGGTCAGGAAGTAGTGGGGTTGTGATTTCTGTTAGTTTGCAGCTCCAGGGTCTCTAAAAACGACAGCAACCACAAGAAACCTAAACGGACACACACGTTTTTATGTAGTGGTAAACAAAGCATTTTTTAAAAATGAGCTAAAAACACCTTTGTAAAGAGAAGGAATCGGCCATCCCTCTGCCCCCGAGTCCCAGGATGTCTCATGAAGTCGCCTTTCTTGTTACCCCTTCTAACCGCACCTCCAACCATGGGTCCACCTCTGTAGTCTGCCTGGGCCTGGAAGAGCAGCTCCCTGGCTTTGCTGGACCTGACCTGCTCAAGCCAGGCACTTAACTGAATGCTGGCAGTTTACAAAACTAGCCAGCTGTCTAGCTACCAGTGCCTACTTTGTCCAGTTGGTGACTGCAGAATGCCTTTCTGAAAGTGGACGTTTGTGAGAGAGCGTATTTTAACAGGTTTCTCCAGTGAAGGGAGTTAATAAAAGCCAGAGAAATAGTACTGAGCCAAACTCAGGCTTAGATTTATTGTTGCTGCTGCTGTTGTTGAAAATATTGGTAACCTATCCTTCTCCAGGACTTAACACCTTTGGAAAGAGTTGTTTTGTTTTCCAGACAGCTCATTGATCCTAGAGTGACCTCCAACTGAAACAGCAGTTGGAACCTCCCGCCCTCCCGCCTCCTTCCAGAGTGCTAGAATTCTTCCTACTGCGACTGTGCGGGATGGGGCTCCGGTCAGAACAGCTCCAGCCCAATGGGAAGAGATTTGAGCTTGTGAATGTCCTCCAAAAATTTAATTTATTTTGTCCTTTCTAAAACCTGTTATTTTACTGGAAAGTTCTTTGCAGCTTTCATTCTTGTATCCATGATCTTTGAAAATTCAGGCTGTCCAAAACTGTGTAACTGGAAGTGAATATTTTATTTGTGAAGTAATGAGGCTGATATTTGGTAGTTTTGAAATAGTAAACTACTTACTATGTGGAGGTAATCCACAAATTAGACCCCACCCATTGAACATCAATTCGAGCAAATTCCTATATGTAAGACAATCAATTTTTTTTTTGCCTTTGGCAAAGACCTTTTAATTGGCAGCACAAATTAAGATGATGATTTTTTTTCTTCTGGAAATCTTCCTGTTTATCAGTTTATCATAATTTTAATTTGAACAAATTAGAGTCTTTCATTGAAATGGGCTGAGTGTGTCTGTGCAGTGGGCGGGCCAGTGCCCATTTCAAGCAGTGAGATGTTAAATTCCTAGAGCCTGAGGTGCCATGGCTGCAGAGCCCAGCAGGCAGTGACTCTGATCTCACACATGAAGTAAATAGAACTCCATGCTTGGAAAGCACAGCACTCCCAAGGTGTTCCCACAAACCGGAGCCAGGGAGACACCCACATGCTTCTCTGTGCATTAGACTTGCTGACCTCGAGCAGTGATCTGCACCCCGCCCCAGGGTTGGGGTCCTTGTTGGCTGGCCCCCGTGTCGTATACTGTAACAGGAGTGGCAGGATACCCATGAGGATGCACTGAATGTCGCTGTCCCCTCAACTCTTGTGTCTCCAGGTTGCAGGTTGGAACCTTTGAGAAGGACCTGATCCTGAGCGTTCTCATGAGTGTGCGGAAAGCATGCTGTGGATGGGGCGGTGAGAACACTTTCTGGCGTTGACCTCATGGCTAGGAAGTGTACCTGTCTGGTTTTCTGGTTTAAAATTGTGGTGCCCAAAGCTTGCCTGACCACAGGTTCATCTGGGATTTTGGAAGGATTTGTCACTGTAACTGTCCTATTTTTTAATATTGTTGTTATTAATAGTTTTTTTTTTGAGACAGGGTCACTATGTAGTCCTGACTATCCTGGAATAGTCCCATATTTAAAAAGCCAGTTGCTTATTTTTGCATAAGCCTGACCCGTGAATATGAGATTGACTTCTTGGGGTCACAGGTATTTGATTTGATGATGACAAAAGCAGGAGCTAGCGAGTTGAGCTGATTTATCAGTGTTTAGAGTGCAGGAATGAGAGTATCGGTGGGCTCTTTGGATTCGCTGCATACTAAAGTCGCATCCTTCTCCTCAACACTTCGGGGGTTTTCCTCCAACATCTATATTTGTTTATAGAAAGGCTTTGAGCTTTAGTGAGGAGTGATAAGAATTGGTAGGATTTTTAATTTCCCTTTTACTTTATGAAAAAGTAGTGGCCAGAGGATGTTTCGAACTGGATGGAGGAGAGGAATCTTTAGTAAATGTAGCTGAGGTTAGCCCTTAGATTATCTTCCATGTACACTCTGTGTCCAGAAACACTTTTAAAGCTGTGGCGTCTCACTGTGAGGACTTTGTGACTTCACTCTGTGTCCAGAAACACTTGTAAAGCTGTGGTGTCTCACTGCGAAGACTTTGTGACTGATTAACAGTTGATACTTCCCACCTGATTTTCTTCATGGTCGTCAGACCATTTGTCCCGTGTGTCTCCCAGGCATTGTTATATCAGAGGACTGAAGACCAGAATACTGTTCTCTCCGTCTCCTTCACTGTAAGGTCCTTGAACCTCTTCCTATCTCCCTTTGCTTTAGCCTTGAGAAGCCCAGACCCATCCCTCTCTTCCCCCAAGGAATGGAAATGGCCACTTCCTTTTCAGAGTCATGTGGTGCTAGGTCCCTAAAGTTGGAGGTTAATTCTCCTTGTAGCTCTGTGAAGTAGCTCCTGTTATCTCTTCCTAAAGATAAGACTAAGTGCACTGCTTTGTCCAGGGCACCTGACAGGACCCCACTAGCTGGGATTGTTTCCAGAACTGCTGTCTGTCCCTTGCTGGGAGTCAGGAGGAACTGAGGGAGCTAGAAGTCTTTGCTTGGTTTGTGTTGTCACTGGGGCGAAGGCTATGCAAATGTAACACTGTAAAATGGGTCAAGAATCCGGGAACACAGCATTGCAGTTGGCTGCTTGGCTGTGAGGACTGTCAGGATTCCTTCACGACTTGTCAGGGCCTGACAGGTGGGAGCCTCTAGTGTGTTTGATTTTGGGGGGAGGGGAGCTGGGGGAGCCTTACCAGATTATATAAAAGTCAGTTTGGGAATATAATTTTTACATGGGAACACTTTTACTAAGTTTTATATGGTGTATGTAATATAGTAACCTGAGGATGTGGAACTCTGCCCACCCTATTCTCTGGACCTCATTTTCTAGAGAGTTCCATGTGTAGTCTGGTTGGTCTTTTAACCATGCTCTCTTCAGTACTGTCAGTCCTGGATTTCTGAGGAGCCCAGAGGCCTTTAGTTTAATGCTGGATGTCTGTAGTGTTCCATTGATTACATGTGTGTGTATGTATATGCTGGATGTCTGTAGTGTTCCATTGATTACATGTGTGTGTATGTATATGCTAGATGTCTGTAGTGTTCCATTGATTACATGTGTGTGTATATATTTTCTGTTGACAAAAATCTTTGGCTTGTGGCGGTGTCTCATTTAAACATTGTTAAACGTATTTAATATCTCAAAGGGATGTGTCTGATTCTCAGTCAGTAGGAACCTTTGGCCCCTGGCTCCCCTGGGGTGGGCATCCCCATTGTTCTGCTGAGGGAGAGCAGGTCTGCTCCACGTCCCTGTCCGTAGTGACTGATACTGTCCAGAATTGAAGAGCCTCCCGTAACTTGCTGAGCCTGGACAAAAGTGTTGAATTGTCCTAGAGATCTAACCATTACTTTGATCTGGTCTAACTTGAAAGCCAACGTGCACCTGCAGGGGGCCCACAGTCTGCCAGGGAGTCTGCTGCCTGGCCCGCCTGCTGCTAACCTTCCTTCAGCTTTCCTGAGGATCTGTTTCATGTTGAAGTTGGCTGTCTAGATGATAAACATTATGAAAGTTTGCTCATCATGAAGAGGTTTCTGGTTTTTGCTGCTGCTGTTGTTTGTTTTTGGTTTTTTGAGACAAGGTTTCTTTGTCTGTGTTGCTTTGGATCCTATCCTGGAACTCACTCTGTAGACCAGGCTGGCCTTGAACTCACAGAGATCCGCTTGCCTCTGCCTCCCTAGTGCTGGGATTAAAGGCATGCGTCACCACCACCTGGTTTATAAAGAGGTTTCTAAAAGATGGAAAATCAGGCATTTCTGTTAGTAAGTGGGTGCAGTCAGTTAAACTTTCCAAGATGTGTAGGTAGCAGCGTTCATTTTTTGGTATATGAGTTGCTTCAATAAACTTTAAGTAATAGTCAGAATCCCTGAGGCCTGCAATTGGGCCAGCAGGGCTGTCAGAGTCAGGGGTGCAATCCTGGAGTTGTGGTCCCTGCTGGTTATATCAGTTTCTTCCTGGAACCGATTCCCCAGCTCATCCTCAGAGACAGTTGTTTGTTCTACCCTGCAGTTGGATGTAGAGCGGTCTTATTGTGCCGTGGCTGTCCCAGCTCCTGCTGGAGGCCCTCGGCTGCTGTGTAAGGCTCTCACAGTTACCCCCACAACCCACATAATGTGGCCGGGAAAGGCTGTTCAGCTGGGGGCTGGAGGGACTGGCACCTAGCAGGTACTGGATATTTGTCAGGGTGGAGTGAGAAGGGTGGTTGAAGGCTCAGAGCGAGTGGGCGAGTGAGTTTTGACGTTTTTCTCTTAGACTAATGTGGGGCCAGTTCATGCCTGCCCCAGAGGCCTTCAGGGTAGCAGCCCTCACGCTGGCATTTTCTCATAAATCTCCAGGTTTAACTTTCAAAGCTTTGTGTATTTTGCAGTTTATCCCAGGGTGTGTGTGTGTGTGTGTGAATTTTAATTTGAAATGAGACTTAAAAGTACACTTTTGGTATCAAGTTTTCCTTCCTGTCCTGTCTGTGGTGCAGACATGGAGTTGCCAAGTGTAAAATTCAGATGTCATATGCAGGGAATGTCGAAATAGGAAGGGGTAGCTTGGTGGACCTGACAGTGTAGAACGGCCTGCAGAGCACCGTGCCCGTTGTGCCTTCGCCTAAATCTTGAAGCAGTCCCAGCCCCTATAATTCCAGAACTTGGGAAACTGAGGCAGGAAGATCAATAATTCCTCTCCGACATGCTCCCATCTCTGCAAAAACAAGAAAAGAAAGGAAAGAAGCTCTACCTCAATCCCCTTCCTCATAATCTGTGTTTACTGGAAAGTTCCCTACCCCAAAGAACATTAACTGGAAAGAAAACCTGACTTCCTGACCCTGTAATCCCGAAGAACTTTGGTGCAAAACGGTAGTGTTCTTATTTTGGTTTCAAGGGGAGAGTTAAGAAGAAATAATATGTGTTTATTTTTGTTATTTATTCTCTCTCCCCAAAACTGACCCAGACATCTTTTAGGGAGGTGGTTTTTTGTTGTCTGTTTGTTTAGCAGCTAAAAGCCCTGGGCCCACCCAGCATTTGTTGCACTCTCCCAGAACCCCTTACGCTCCTCTCCCTTCACCTCACTGCAGAGCCGTCCAGCTGACCGCAGTGGCCCACACTGCCAGCACCAGGCACTTAGCAAGAGGGCATCTGTGCCAAGGACCTTTCCTTGAACTAACTGGTTGTCATTAGGATTTTATTGAGTGTGCTATTCCTTCAGGCACAATGCCAAGAACCTGGTGGGGTCAGCCGCCTGTATGAGTACTGTAGAGATGATCATGGCTCATTTTATTGAGTGGCGTTGTTCTTAGTAGGGCACACATATGTCATGAGGCTACTGTGGAATGACTTCTTGTGTGCCCAGCAGTGTGAAGAGCTGTTCCCTGTTGGCTTGAGCGCGCAGTGACAGTGATCCCTCTGCAGACTGTCTGCATCTGACAAGCTGTGGATATGGGGTCATTGCTTCTAGGAGGAGGCTTCCTGATTTCAGCCACTTAATTCCTAGGTATCAGACCTCATTAACATTGTCTAAAGACGATATCTTGTCCTTCTACATAGGACCGTTTACTGCTGAACCTGGGAAAGCAGGGCCTGAAAACAAAGGCAGATTAAAGTCTCATGCAATAGCCAACTTTATTCAGAGTATCTTTTTAACCCTCTGAGGGTTGAGAAGAGTCACATGAGTAATGTGTTCAGTCACAAGGACAAGCTACACATGGCCAAAAATGTGTTTTTCCATAGGGGCACGTGTTAGCTGCTACACCGGTGAGGGAACACAAACACATTCCCAAAATAATTCTGGATTTTAAAGAAATGGAGGTCACAAGTTTGTTTGCCTTGCTTTCTTCTAGTTTTCTCTCAAACACTCAGAATTCCCACGTGACTCAGTTCCAACATGACCCTTCATTATTGTTTCCATTTCTGCACACACCTGGTACGTAGTAGGTGCCTCTGAGTAACTCACGTGTGGAGCGCCATCTTCCAGACTGCCTGCCAGGCCAGGGTGGGCCAGCAGGCTGCAGGCCTTGTGTGCAGGGTGGGCCAGCAGGCTGCAGGGCTTGTGTGCTGGGTAACAGGCTTCTACTTCGCTGGCTCTTTGAAACAGGCAAAGGGTCTTTAACTTGCCTCAGCCAGTGAACTGGGATTCTTTAAATGGCAGTATGTGATCTTGTTAGTTACCTCATCCCTCTGCCCTGGTACCTGCCAGCATTCCAGGTTTGCAGGCCTTGCCAGGTGATCCAGGCTGAGAGGGGCCCGGCAACAGAGCTTCTGCCTGACTGATGATGAATGTGTTATATGACTGAGAATCCATTTTTATTGTGAGCCTCTGGTAGAGTCCTGGGTGTGTTTGGTATTCGGATGTTGTTAGTGACAGGCTTTGGACTCCCTCCGTGGTTGTCATCTGAGAGATCTGGGGTAGGATGACCTATGATGGCAGTATGTATAGTCCCCAGGGAAGGCAGTGGGGGGTACAAGCTTCAGTTTAGAAAGCTCAGGAGAGAGATGACAGTTTAAATATAGTGTTCGCTCTTGTGTGTTGATGGTTAAATAGGGGCAGGGGAAATGGCTCCGTGGAGCACTGGCCTAGTGGGAGACCCACTCCCACAAAGCCCCAGCACCCACATGAAAAGCCAGTTGTGCAGTGTGTGCTGGTGAGGCAGAGGCAGGAGGATGCCTGGGACTTCCTGGGCACATCAGTGAGCTCAGTGAGAGACTGTCTCTAAAAAAGAATAAAAAAGGTAGCGGGTGATTGAACATCCTTGATGTCAAGTTTTAGCCTCTACACTCAAGCACACCAGTCTGTCCCACGCAACCACATGCACCCTGGTGCCAGGGCCTCTGTCTTCTGCCCTAATTTCTCTGAGAATATATGGGGCAGTGGGGGACTCAGTACTTTTCTGCTGTGACTGGAATGTTGCATTTGGCATACTATGTCACACTGCTCATCCGTGTGCTAGCCTGTGTCACACTGCTCATCCGTGTGGTAGCCTGTGTCAGGATTTGGCATACTATGTCACACTGCTCATCCGTGTGGTAGCCTGTGTCAGGATTTGGCATACTATGTCACACTGCTCATCCGTGTGCTAGCCTGTGTCAGGATTTGGCATACTATTTCACACTGTTCATCCGTGTGGTAGCCTGTGTCAGGATTTCGTCCTGTTTTTGAGGCAGTCTCATACTATGTAGCGCTGGCCTGAAACTCGCTATGTAAAGCAGACTGGGTTAAACTCAGAGACTGCCTGCCTCCGCCTCCCTGGTGCTGGAATTAGAGGTGCCTTTCATGCGCGTGTTGGCATCTGTCACTATAGAGATGTCACTCCAGGCCCTTTGCCCATTCCTTATAGAAGTTTTGTAGTTTTTGGGTTCTAGTTCCGGATGTTCTTTATCAGATAGTATGATCTGCTCTGTAGGATGCCTTTGTACTGTTAAGGCAGTATCTTCTGACCAAAAAAGTTACTGATTTTTAGTATATGCGTTGCCAAAGTGAGCACAGAAATTATTTTTTTGTGTCTCTCAGTTGTAGAGTTCCTGACACGCTGAGGCCATGTGTTCATCCCTGAAGCCCAAACAGCAGACACTAGCCTTTCCTTCTGGTGACATCTGGTTCACTGTGAGCCAGTCAACATGGTGGCTCTCATCTTAGGTATTCTAATTACCTTTGTGGGTGGTTTAGGTGGTTCAGAAGAAGAGTTCCGTTTTGTGTAGGAACTTCCCTCAGCACTGTTTATTGATAAGATTGTCCCTCTGATCATGTTGCTACTCCTTTGACGGAGTGTCCTCCTTCTCGGCTTCTTCATTCTCCAGGTTGTTTCAACCCTTGCCAGCACCACCTGCTGCATTCCATCAGCTTTGCAGTGTGGGCTGAAGTGGGAAGGGGGAGTCTTCCAACTCCAGTCTTATCTTTAAAAATGTACTTTTCTACTTTTGACAGAAACATCACTGAGATTTTGACGGGATTGTGTGAAGTCTGCAGGTAGCTTTGTCTTGAAGGTGCCATGTCTAATACACCAACAGAGAAGGGTGTTTTTTCCTGTGTCTCCCAAGACTTCAAATATATTTTTAATTGGAGTGTATGTTAAAACTTCTGCCTTATTGCTCATTTCTTATGCCTTTTTAAGTGGAATTGTTTTGTAATTTTTTTGTCAGATTGTTGCTTGTTAGTGGCAGAAGTGCCGCCGTGTTAATTGTTCTATGTCTTTGCGTCCTGGAACATTACTGCACGTCTAGTGCTGACTGCTGTGTGGACCCTTCCGTGCCAGTGCACACAGGCATGTTAGGTCCTAGCAGACCCTGATGCCCTTTATTTATCTCTTTTTCTTGCCTGACTGCTCGAGTTTCAAGCCTACATTGCAGAGGTGAAAGGAGGCATGCTGATCTTCAGACACACCAGTCTGCTGCTCACCATTGGGTAGAATCATGGGTTTAATACATTGATGCAGTTCCCTTCCATTATTGTTGATTGTGTTTTTCTCAGTTTTCTCTGTTGCCTTTTTTGTATTAACTGTGATGGTTTCTTCCCCTTGACTTCAGTATAATGTATTTAAATTCCACATGTAAGCTGTTTTGCATTGTGGCGTCACAGCTCGCTTGGTCACGTCTGCATCTTCTTTGCTGTTTCAGTTCCCTGGCGTTGTGTGAAGGGGTTTGCCTCATGAGAGTGTTGCTCTGCCCGCTTGAGCAGTCTTTACCTGGCTTTGGTATCAGCTAGTGGTCTCCTAGGTGGAGTTAAGGGATGTTTTTTCCTCTTCGGCTTCTCCAGAAGAGTTGGAGGACTCGTGTGGATGGATCACTCTGTTACGTGTTTTACAGAGCTCACCACTGAAAGTGTCAGTTTCTGACATTACTTCTAGGGACAGTGTTGATCACTGACTCAAGCCCTTACAGCTGCAGGTCTATTCAGATCTTCTCTGTCTGTCACTTGGTAGGTTGTGTGTTACCGGAAACCTGACCATCTCTGTGAGCCAAGTTTTGGCATGCTGTAGGTCTCCTGAATTCTTTGTTTTTAAAAACCTTTGTAAACTTAATATTGTCCCTACTTTTCTTTTCTAGTTTTGGTGCTTGAAGGGTCCCTGTTTTCAAGTCAGTGGACTGGAAGGTTTGCTAATTTTGTTAATACTATGGAAAACCAACTTTGTGTCATCACTTATGCGCTGTTGCGATTTTTATCTCCTGTTTTGTCACGGCTGCAGTCTTTAGTGGTTCCTTCTGTTGGCTTTGGGTCTGCTTCGCTGTGTTTTTCTGCTTCCTTAATCTACGAAGTTAATGATCTTTCTTTTAATTTGCACATTTACAGCTGTGCCTGTCCCAAACCGCACAGTGTTTGCTGTAGTGCACGGATTTGGGTATGTTTGATTCAAGACCCAGGTTGAGTATTTGCTTATACATAATAGGATATTTTGTCATAGAAATCGAGTCAGAATACAAAACAGAATCTTCTACACATAGGCTGGATGTGATTTATTTGTTCATAAAGTTGCAATGTTAACAGAGTGGTGGTGCAGAGGCAGGTGGATCTCTGTGAATTTGAGGCCAGCCTGATCTACACAGCAAGTTCCAAGACAGCCAGGACTGCACAGTGAAATCCTGACTTGAAAAACCAAAAACCAGACAAACAAAACACAAAAAGGAAACAAAACAAAAACCTAGCATGTTTTGACACTACATGATTTTCCATTGTGGCATCATGGGGCACTCACTCAATACAGCTTGGATTTTGGAGCATTTTAGGTTCTGGGTTTTTGAGATGGGATGCTCTGCTTGTCTCTTCTCATTTCTTGTGATTTCTTCTCGGCCTTATTGGCTGCTTGGAAGAAAGTTTGCTGTCTGTTTACCTGTGAACTTGCCAGCTTTCCTGTGGTTCCTGATTCCCATTGTAATTCTACTTGTCGGAAAAGACAGTCTTATGACTTTAGTTATTTAAAACCTGTCACATTTATTGTATAGTCTAGCACATGGTCTGGTCTGAAGAGTGGGTAGTTTTATGTGTATATTTGAGAAAAATACATGCTTTGTTGAGTTGTGTTCTCTGTGTCTTCTGGCTGGTTTACTGTTGAAGCCTGCTTTCTTCTGGGCTGTTTACTATTCCATCCTTGCTGAAGGTGAAGGATTGATGTCTGCATGTGTTACTGCTATACTGTTCTTTTCTTGTGTTTTTGGAACTTTGGTTTTGGAGGGTGTATTGGAAAGTGTTAGATTATCTGGGTGAGTTGACCCTCTTGTTCACACTGTCTTTGTAATAGTTGTGTGTTGTGTGTGTGCTGTTTGTAGCCACTCCCTCTCCCTTGCATTTAATAACCTTTTCTGTTTTTTACTTTCAACAGGATTATGTTTTTCAGGTCTCATATGAGTCTCCTCTAATAAGCAAATTAACATTTAGTTTTATCATTTCACCAAATAAAATAAGTAATAAACACATTTTACAGGACTGGCGCTTAAGCCCAGGCCCTGAAGCTTAATAGCCAAGTATTCTGCCACTGAGCCGTGTCACGAGCGTTCTTTCTGAGAAAGGGTCTTGTTAGGAGTTCATGCTGACCTCAGACTTACTCTGTATCCTAGGCAGCCCTTGGTCTTCTTGCTTTAGCCTCTGGAGTAACTGAGAGTGTAGACATGCCACCCCATGCATGGCCCTTTCTTCTTGAGATGGGGTTCCCACCATGTAACCCACACTGTCCCGAGCGCTGGGGCTGCAGGTGGGCGCTAGCGTTCTTGGTGCCTTAGAGCCTTTGTCCCTCTCTCCTTCATTACTGCCTTTCTTTCAGCTCATTTCTTTATTTTTTCTTTCTCTGTTTTTGTTTTTGTTTTGAGACAGGGTATCTCTGTGTGGCTCTGGCTGTTTGGAACTTGCTCTGTAGACCAGGCTGGCCTCAAACTCACAGAGATCTGCCTGCCTCTGCTTCTCAAGTGCTGGGATTAAAGGCGCGCGCCACCGCTCTGCGCACCCTTCTTTAGTGCTTTCCATAGATGTTTTCTGTGGTCGTGACGACCAAAGATAGCATCCTATATTGTAATATTTTAATAGTAATTTAACATTATTAAAAACTGCATAGTGCATTTCCATCCTCTAGCCTTTGTTATTGATTTTATAAATGACATCTTTATTATGGATTCATACGTTTTCTAATTCTGTAGTTAATAAAAAAGAGTTAGAACCAGACTTCAGTAATACCTGTATATGTTTCTCTGTGCGTTTCTCTCTCCCTCAGTGCTGTAGCTTTGCATGGCTCTGAGTCATTGTTGCTTTCATTTCAGTCTGAATGATTCAACCCTTAACCAATTCTGGTTGTTAATAGTAGTGGTAGTGAACTAATTCAAATTTGTAATCTGAAAATGCCTTTATTTCTGTTCAGTTTTGAAAGACAGTTTTCTCCCCGAATCTGCATTTTTGCTTGACAGGGTTTTGCTTACAGTGTGTCGTACATGAATATGCCATTGTACTGCCTTCTGTCACAAGGTTTCTGACTCTTTGGTTGAACACACCCTGTATGTGACAAGTAATTATTATTAAGTTTCTTTATCATTAGCTTTCAGCAGTTACACTGGGTCTCCATGTATGTTTCTCCATTTGTCCTGGTTGACCTGGGCGTGTAGCGTGGTGGTGGAGCATGTGCCTATCAGATGGGAGTCCTAGGCTCAGGCCCCTGCTCTACCCTAAAAGGAAACAAAGTTGAGAACAGATTAATTCTATGTGGAGTCCGTTGTGCTTGTGCTTGTATATTCATATCTTTCATTAACTCAGAAGACGTTTTGACTCTTGTTATTTGTCAGATGGAAAAGTGAACAAACATCTACTTGCCCTGGTGGAGAACCAGTGATATACTAAAATAAGGGTACTACCAGTGTTCCATTCGTGAATCAATGCATTTGTTACCCAACTTATACAAATGTGGGTGAGGGGAAACTTACAGGCCCCCCAAATGACTGAAAGACAGCTACATCACCAGAAGCTCAGTGCAGCGTACGAAAGCTGGGGCACACTGCTTAGCCTGCAGGCTGCTCCTTCCTAGGGGGCTCAGTTCGTCTCTCCCTCTTCTAGGTAGCTTGCCCGGTGGATCTGCTGGCCTGAGAGTGTCTCTTGCCGGTCCTGCATCCTGATCAAAAGGCAAAGGCAAGGAACCTAGTGAATTTGGTCAGTTTCAGGGACGACCTGAAGCCTTTGGGTTGTTTACTTCCTGAGCTAATGAGCTGGCCTGCTGGATGGAGTGTTTTGTGCGGAGTAAATTGCTCAGCAGCAGTCCTTAGTTCCTTTTGTTCTTTGTGTTGCTGCCAATGGGGAAGCCCAGTGTCTGGATCTCCATGGGGACGGTTTCAATGAGAAAGAGTTGGGTAAATGGTCATAGTCAATCTCTTTTTTAGAAAAAGTGTGTGTGGGGGGGGATGAGGTAGAGATAAATACTTTACATTGGCATGGATCTTGATCTACTGATACAAATTTAAGGTCTATTAGTTACACTGTGTGTATATATATTTCTGCTCTTGTTTAAGGTGTTTGTGTAGCTCATTTAAAAATGTATAGTTAAGAAATACAGATTACTAGTCATCTGAAATAATCAAACTTAATTACGTTAGTTAGGTTTTTCTAGATATATAGAGATATGTTTCAGTTAGACAGATAATCTTTAACACTTCAAAGACTTACAAAATCCAGCATTTATAAAAGGCTTTAAGAACTTAGACTTTTCTTGACAGTGAGACATGTCTGCTCCTGACAGCACCAATTACTTCAGAGAAGTTGATGGACATTGAAGAAAGTCGTTACAGAATTTGCCTTCAGTGTGACAAGGCTGGCCATTTGGCCAAGAAACTGCTCTTGCCTGAACTGCTTTATGGCATGCTGTATAAACCAGACATGCAGGACCCACAGAAAAGTGACTGCTGAACTTGCAAAAAGAAATTGATGTTCTTCAGGGTTCCTGTGTCACTGAGGAAACTGCCAGACATTCTGCAGGACACAGAAGGAAGCAACTGATGGACTTTGCCAGTACAAGGCAGAACAGATCTTCAAATTTCCTTCTTCATGGAAAAGTCTGCCAGATACTGTGGACCTATAGGCTGAAGATGGATGCCCCAGCGTTACAAAAGAACTTTGGGTGACTGTCCAGGTAGTGAGATGTCTCTAACAGTTCTACAGTTTTGGAAGCTGCTTACAATGCTCTTCCTGTTTACTTAGATAATATTATATCCTTTTGCGTGGGGTCTTTGAAGAGTGGAAGACAGATAGTTTTAGTTTTCCTTGGTTATGATAAAAGATAAATTAGATATGAAACTTTAGCTCACAAATAAATATTGCAACTAATAAATATTGCAACTGTAATTCTTGCTTGATACCTGTTTTGTTATGTTAAAGTTAAACCTTTTTAATTAGATAGAAAAGGGGAGATGATGTGGGATGTCCTTCTGTATATGTGTTGCTTTTATTGCATAATGAATAAAGCTGTTTTAGCCAATGGCATAGCAGAATAAAGCCAAGTGGGAAATCCAAACAGATATATAAGGAGAGTAGGTGGAGTCATGTAGGGAGGTGCCATGTAGCTGCCGAAGGAGACAGACGGATGGAACCTTACTGGTAGGCCACAGCCTTGTGGCAATACAAAATAATAGAAATGGGTTAATTTAAGATATAAAAGCTAGCTAGAAATGCGCCTGAGTTGTTGACCAAACAATGTCATAATTAATATGGTTTCTGTGTGAGTCTTTCTGGTCTGGGTGGCTGGGAAATGAACAGTCAGTCTCCGTTTACATCAGCCCATTTGTTTCTTTGAATGAGTCACTCCTCCCATTCCTTTGTGTGTTTTGGGCATATATGATCCAAGGTTTTAGGAAGTGGAGCCCATTTGTTGCACATTCTGAATAGTGGTGTCTGTCTTGTCACATATTTCCGTTACAGAGCAGGTCCTCAGAACAGAAGCAAGTGTTCCTGGGTGAGAACCTGTTTTCATTCCCTTTCCTTTAGTTACCAGGACTCTGGAAGACTCAGAGACACAGCATTTTTAGTATCTTCAGTGTTGCCACTGATCTCATGCTTTGCCTTCCTGTTGCATCTGTGACTCCTTATGCAAGACTGTTGGAAGTGTTTACCTAATTATTCTTTATCAATAAAACCCAGGAGTCACATAGAGTAAGGCCCTGAATGATCAGACAAGCCGTGGGGAAGTAACCCCCCCCCATCCAAAAAAGAGGTGAGTCCTTCTAAGCCCATCCTACTACTTCCTGTGTCTCTCTGTGGGTCCTTGGTACTCCGAAACCTCTATGACTAATTTTGATCAGCTGGTTGCTAGCTGTGCCCTCTGATTCAAAGTAAACTTTATTGTCAGTCTTGGGTGTGTCAGAGTGCAACCAAAATATCCCACAAGTGTTAGTGATAATTTATTCTTTTTGTGGCAGATCTTTGGTGCAACTTTTATTTTTCTTTTTAATTTTAAGAAGTTATATGAGGATCACAGTGATCCTTGGTGGATTACTGCTGAACCCTGCATCTGATTGAGAGTGTCGGCCACTTTCCCTCTGCAGCCAGCTTTGCACTGTTCGTGGGCAGGACCTTTTTTTCTGTTTTGTAATGCTCCCACCCCCACCCTACCCTTTCAGTGCACTGTAATGTTGTTATGTATGAGGACCCATTTCTGGGTGATCTGTGTTCACCTGTACTCTGTGTGTGCATGCATGCATGTGTGTATGTGTACGTCTTAATTAGGGTTTCTGTTGCTGTGACAAAACACCATGACCAAGAGACAAGTTGAGGAGAAAGGGTTTATTATTAGGTTTACACTTCAGCATTGCTCTTCATCACTGAAGGAAGTCAGGACAGGAACTCACACAGGGCAGAATCCCAGAGGCAGGAGCTGATGCAGAGGCCATGGGGGAAGCTGCTTCCTGGCTTGCCTCCCATGGCTTGCTCAGCCCTTCTTATAGAACCCAGGGATGGCACCACCCATCATGGGCTGGGCCCTCCCCTGTTGAGAAATGCCTTACAGCTGGATCTCTTTAAGACATTTCCTCAAGTGAGGCTCCTTCCTCTGATGACTCTAGCTTCTGTTGAGTCGACACATAAAATCAGCCTGTACAATATGCTTTTCCTTATTAATTAGGGTTTGATTCAAAACAGTTTGTGATTTTAATGTGAGTTTTGGCAGGCATCTCCAGATGTATAAGTCTCTGAAATTCCCTGTTGTCTATTTGGAGCCCTCGTGCCTGTCCCTAGGCAGTTGTTGATGTCTGCTGTCTCTCGTTTTTCCTTTTCCAAGTTCTTCCAGTGCAGGACGCAGCCCATTTCACTTGGCATAGTGCGCTTGAGGTTTATCTGGGTGTGTGTCAGATTTATCCTTTTTTTATTATTGTTGAGATGTGTTCTTTCGTCTAGATAGATACCAACTTTTGTTTATCCCTTGTTGATTTGCATTGTGTATTGGTTTTGAAATATAAGCAAGTTGTGTGAGTGTGTGTAGGATTGCTGTGTTGATGGTAAATGGGTACTCAGTGTCACATGGGTGCTGCTTACTCACTGTTCCCATCAGTTCTTCGTTTGTTGCTGTGTTGAAGCCTTTTTGGTGAAGCATGAATGATCTTCTCTGTAGCATTTATCTCAGTGTACTTTCAGTTCCCGTGTCCTTTGCGAGCACATTAACCACTGCTCCTGTGCTCGCCTGCCGTCTGTGCCTTCGGTGGATGTTCTGCCTTTTGCCTGTGTTTTCTTTGGGATGTCTTCTTGATCCTGAGTTTTGAGGGGTGTAGGTCTTTATCAGGTATATGACCTGCACATGTTTCTCCCAGCCCATGGCTTTTCATTTCATTTTCTTGTCTGCTTTTTCCCTTTGTTTTCTTGAAGCAAAATCTACTAGGTAGTCAAGATTGGCCTGGAATTTGCTGGGCAGGCAGTCTAGCTGAATAGGTGAACCGGTTTTAGTGAGAGACTCTTACCTCAGGTAAGATGGAGGGTGGTTGAGGGAGACTACTGGGGTTGACCTCTGGCCTCCTCCTGCATGCATACCCATACATGTATACAAATATGCTCGTGTGTGTGTGTGTGTGTGTGTGTGTGTATGTGCGTGCGCGCACACACACACACATGCAAACACACAAAATAAATACATAAAGTCTTCATTGTGCTTCTGATTCTGTTTGAATAACTTTACCTAACTTATTTTCTTCTGGAAGTCTGAGAAATTTAGGAACTTTTCAATCTCTTTCCCTTTCTGTTTATTCTCTTGTCTTTGCAGGGACAGGGCCTTTGCTGTCCTGGCTGTTCCCAGCCTGAGCCCCTGGGACTTTGAAGTGCTTGCCAGTGAGCATTGCCTCCACAGCCTGGGTTTACACTGAGCTCTGTGATCCGTGTCTGAGCCAGTTCTCGGAAACAGCGTGAGCTGTGCTTCTTATACATCTGCTAATTTCTTTGTCTTAAGATTTAAAGGAATTACTGTGTTTGAGCTGGGCTTGGCGACCTTTGACCCCAGCACTCTAGAGGCAGAGAGAGGCACAGGCTGAGTGTGAGGCCCACCTGGCCCAGTTACAGGCTAGACCCCCAACAACAGCAGAAAGACAGAAAAGAAAGGTGTCAAGGGGCAGCTGAAACAGTGTCTTCTGCACGCAGGGTTGATGGTGGGCTGTGTTAGCCAGTATTAAGGCGGAGCCTGTTTCTGGGTGAAATGTTAGCCAGTATTAAGGCGGAGCCTGTTTCTAGGTGAAACGTTCACTCATTCTTGGAGTCCGGGACATTTTCTCAGGCTCTGTCAGCATCAGCTCCTAATTTGTTGCCTTTAAAGGAGGATCTTGTTATTTTCCTTTGATAAGGGTATGCCGAGGATGCCGCTTGGTTGCAGGCTCCTTCCTTGGCATACACAGAACTCTCTGGGTTTACTCCTTGATACCACACAGAGCCTGCTGGGACATGCCTGTAATTCCAGCATTGGAGAGGTGGAGACAAGAGAATCTGAAGTTAAAGACTAGCCTGAGGTACACAAGACCCCCGTCCCCACCATGTTAAGAAGGAAAAAAGTAGTAGATGATTAATATGGTCCCCATGGCTAGGTGGTTATAGTTTAATATAGGAAGGGTAAATTAAGTATCTGTGAGAGATAACTAAGCCTTAATTAAAGTTATACTTTAATTGTATGATGTATTTATTGTATGATGATTTATTTTCAGTAGTAAACACCTAACTGGAGGCCAGCTGGCACTATGAGGCATGTTTGGCAGCTTATTAGTTTCTTTTTGTAAATGGGATTTCAGTTAAGACTTGGGCTGACAGGCGCCAGGGTGGTTTGGCATAAAGTAGTGGCTCCCACCTTCCTACCGCTTCAACCCTTAACACAGCTCCTCATGCTGCTCCGACCCCAACCGTGAAGGTAGTTTTGTTGCTACTTCATAACTAATTTTACTACTGTTATGGATGGTAATATAAGTATCTGTGTTTTCTCATGGTCTTATTCGACCCCTAGGTTGAGAACCAATGCTCTAAAGCTTTTCTCTCTTGTAGGGATGCTGGGAATGGGCGCTTGGTGAGAAGCAGGAACTTAGCAGGTTTTTTCAGTACTGCTTAGGCAGGATGCAGCAAAGCTGGACTCTGCCCTGAACCCTCAGGTCACTGCTGTGGGTTGGAATCTGAGTACTGGGGCTTGAGAGTGGCTATGCAGCCCTGAAGCTGACCCTGGCTCGTGTACAAATGTATCTGAGCCTTCAAGGAGGAGGTTGGGTTCTCAGCCCAGTGCATCTGAAGTGCTGGGCCACAGTGGACCTGGCCAGTTCCAGAAGACTGCACTCTTAAGGAAGGACCTCCCTGTTTAAACTTGTCTTTCCTCGTTTTTTAGTTATGGTAAAGTAGACATAACTTTCCCCTTATAACTGTCCCAGCATGAAGGTAGCTCAGTGTTGTTTCCGTGGGGCGTGGTCAGGGTCCGGAGCTCTGCGCGTGCGCGGCGCTGCAGCCGGCTTGTTTAGCTGAGCTTGTGTCTGAACAGATTCTCTGCTGCTTAAGGCTGAGTAATGTTCTGTGTTTTGTAGGACTGCCAGTTTGGTTCATTTGGCGACCCGTTGAAGAAGATAACTGATTTGACAACCTGCTTTGAACAAAGGAAAATTTTGAATATTTGGTTAGCAACAAAGAAATGGGTTTCATTGTGATATTCTCATACATGTATTCATATATACATTTTCCCCCACCATCTGATATCCCCACACTCACCACACCATCCCCACACTCACCACCCCCATCCCCACACTCACCACAC
>PVIU01018436.1:0-39033 GCA_004026605.1 Ondatra zibethicus
CACACACACACACACACACACACACACGTCCTCTTACCGCACTTTTCCTATAACATCTCAAGGGTGAACTGCAATAATAATCACTATTTGATTGAGCACTTGCTGCATGACAAGTTCCTACCTGTCTTCAAATCCACCTGTTATGCATAGACCTAAGAGATGAGGAAAGAAGGCTTCCCCCCACAGCAGGAAGGGATGGAACCTCCTTCATGGACCCTGTGCTTTGTTCCCCGGAAAGCTGACCTGCTGCTTAGGAAGGAAATGGAGGCTAACCCGGGAACTTCCCCTCCATCCTATACCCTAGGGCCCCTAACAGAGTCCTGGCCCTGAATGGAGAATTGTTCTGCTTCTCCCTCCTGCCTCTGAATGTTGATGTTTTGGGTTATTAAGGGGCTTGGAGATGGGGTGGGGAGTAGGTTATGACCCTGGCAAAGGCCTGAATAACCATTGTTCCTTTCTATCCCCCTTGAATGGCATTCTGTCCCAGTCATGGTGTCTCCTCTGGATTGGGGGAAGGGGTGGGTCAGAGGCCAGGGAAGGGGAGCCTTTTCCCACCACTTCCTCGGATAGAGTGGAAGCTGGCAGATGCAGGGACCCCCAGCATCTCAGAGTCCCCTTCAGCCTTTAGCCTTGATGTTGATGCCATGAAATGAGTCCTGGTTGGACACAGAATTTGTTATTAGGGTGGGGAGAGGAAAAAGGTGTAGAGATTCTGGAGTCCAGTTCCCTTGTGGGCCCTGCTGGGTCATCCGTGCGATCGCATTACCTTGTTATCACCTTGGTTCTTCCAAACCCACAGGGAGACTATTAAAATGAAGAGGATGATATCTTTAGAAGGGTTGAGTTTCTTGGAAGAATACCTTAGATAATTATGAAATGATTCTCGTGACCATTGAGAATGTTATTACTGCTGACAAAAGACTTAATTCCCTGGAAATAGGTGAGAGTTCTCTCAAGATGATGCCCCATCTCCCAATAACACGTTTTCATCTTAACTTTTTTTTTAACATTTATTTGTTTTGGCAAGGTAGGGGGTGGGTTGAGCTGTGGCATGTGTGTGGAAGTCAGAGGGCAGCTTCTGGGAGTTAGTTTTTCTCCTTCCACCATGAGAGTCCTGGGCTCCAAATTGAGGTCATCAGGTTTAGAATCACGTTCCCTTACCCCTGAGCCATCTCCCTATCCCAATTCTTCCTTCTTTTTAAATGTGCTCCGAGAGAGCCCTGGTCAGCTTCATTTTCACAACTCCTGACCTTTTAGATGGAAGCAAAGTTGTCTTTCTTTCTTCTGGACTCCATGGCTCTGTGTTCTTTCCTCCATAGCCCTGGGTGCAGGGCTCTTCAGCGGGGCCGAGGTGGCATATGAGCTCTTCTCTGCATGAGGGCATTTCTCCCCCAAGTGAGAGTTACCAGATGGTCATAGAAATTCTGGTACCTTTAGTGTTTGTTTGTTTGTTTGTTGCAAAAACTCCCAGGGACAGTTGCCTTATTCCTCCGAACAAGAGTTGACTTGGGTATTCTGTATTAGCTGGAAAGTGAATTGATTTGTCTGCAAATCAATATTCCAGAACCCTGAATTTGGAAGTCCATTCTGCTGCCTGGCAATGCTTCCTGTGCCCTCCATGTGGCTTCATCTGCTTCTACCCTGGATTGTTGTAGACTCCTGAATGAGTCTTATTCAAAACTGAGTCTTATTCAAAACCCTACTAGGCAGTGCAGGGCCCCACACAGTAGGACTGCTGTTATGCTGACCTATGACTCTAATACACATCAATGGTGTTCTCCACTAACCCTGACCCCTCCTCTGTCTTTGGCAGGGACCCTACGTCCAGTTCGCCGTAACTACTACGACCCATCCTCAGCCCCTGGGAAGGGTGTCGTGTGGGAGTGGGAAAACGACAATGGTTCCTGGACACCCTATGACATGGAAGTGGGTATTACCATCCAGCATGCCTATGAGAAACAGCACCCCTGGATCGACCTCACTTCCATTGGCTTCAGCTACATCATTGACTTCAGCACCATGGGCCAGATCAACAGGCAGACCCAGCGCCAACGCCGTATCCGCCGCCGACTAGACCTCATCTACCCCATGGTCACAGGCACTATGCCGAAGGCTCAGTCCTGGCCAGTCAATCCTGGAACGGCCACTTCCCCCCCTGCACCACCCTGTTCCTGTCCACAGTGTGTTTTGGTGATGAGCGTCAAGGCGGCTGTGGTCCATGGGAGCACTGGGCCCCTTCAGCCTCCAGGAACACGCAAGAACGTAGCTCCCTCTGGAGTGGGCAAGCTGCCCCCACCACCCGGCCCTGGGACAAAGCCACTAGATACTTCCGGCACCATGCGGGGTCCAGGGAAGACTGCTCCATCACAGGTGATCCGGAGACAAGTCTCTAATACACCAGCTGGGGCAACTGCAGGCTCCCCCACCAGCCCACAAGGAAGCAACAGGAAACCTGGAAGGGTGGCACTGGCCACCTTAAATCGGTCCAACCTGCAGCGACTGGCCATTGCCCAGTCCCGGGTGCTGATTGCCTCGGGGTAGGTGTTCCCATGGCTGCCACAGAGCACTTACCCACCTCAGAGATAGCATGTGACTCACCTGTGGGTCAGACAGCAAGATGGACTGGCTAAGGCCTAGTCTTGTCAGAACGAGCTGCCCCTGGTGTGAACAAGAAGCCAGTTCACATTAGGGCACCAAGAGGTCTGGATATAACTGAGGTTTTGCCTGTTAGTTGCTGTGTCATCTGAGGCATGACCCACACGCGAAGCTCTGACTTCATCATTAGTAAACACTGCAAACATACCCATGTTACAGTTCCAGTTGACGGTGCTAGGAAATCTTAGTCGGCATTAGTTGAGCTTCCACTGTGTTTTGGTTTAATGGTTTTATCTTTTTGTTTATAATCTTTATAATGACTGGAGATATCATCCCATTTCACAGATGAAGAGAATCAGATATGTGGCAGGAGTCTAGCCTTGCAGCAACCCCCCCACACCAGGTATTCACATCAGTACAGGCATACAGTAGGTGCCAAACAGGGATTGCTTCTCCCATACCCCATTTCAGCATGCTTATGCCATGCTGGAGCTGTTGGAGGCACCATTGGTGTTTCTTACTTTCTTGATATCCCTCATCCACCAAATGGGAGTGCCCAGGTCCCTACAGTGCCCACAGCAGCCTTTGCCTGACCTGCTGGCTTCTTGTCAACCCACAACACCCAGCCGCCTTCCTTTTGTCCCCAAAGGTCTGGCCCTGCTGCTGCCCTGTGCCTGTGGCTGAGATAGCTTTAAAGCTGGAATAGGTCCCTAAGACTGAATATCCAGGCTGCCCTGAGCTGATGCTCAGCTGGGTCTCCAGACATCTTAGCAGAGGGAGGTCTTAGCACAGGGAAGGGAAATGAAAGAAAACACCCACAGCAGAGGGAGGAGAACTAGGCTGGAACAGCCTCTATTCCTGCCTCTCACTAGTGGAAGCCCTAGGATCTTTGCAGGGATCAGTGTCCTTGTGTGTCAAATGACGATTCCCAGTTTACACAACCTGCTTATGGGATCATTCTGAAAACCTGTATGGATTGAGTTGACTCCCTGACAAGTCCCAGATGGGCTTGCCTGTATTATCGCATTTCTGTCACTGATGTATTTTATGCATAGGCACTTTGCTAAGATTTACCTTTCCTTGGAAGGTCACCCAGATCATGTGGTGCAGAGAAGTTGGAACACAGGATTTTGCCCACTGTTCCATCATTGTTTTGGCTACAGCCACAGTGACTCAGAAGGCAGCATATAATGCCAGTTGGAGGCATGGAAGCCCCATGACTGCCTCCAGGGTGAAGGATGGGACAGAGGGCAGGAGGTGCCTGGATCCTGCTGCTCCTCTGCTCCTCTCTCCTGGATTGCAGCAGTGTGCTAGGTGCTCTAGCAGAGTTCCGGGGTGATTGCTGGCGCACAGGAGGAGGCTCTGTGTGCACACGGGACCCCTTGCTTATTGGGCTTGAACCCGAGTTCCTTGCTGTACCACTTGGAGTAAGTTTTGCATCCTCTGTCTTCAGTGTTCTTGGCTGTTGAGTGACATAATAGTACTTCCATTCTAGGGTTGTCCGAAGGTTAAATGAGGCCTTCAGGTTAGAGACTGCATAGAGTCCAGTGGGGGTTAGCTGCAGATGATGATGATGATGATGGTGTATCTAATGGCTAAACACTTGTGTTCTTACTGAACTGATGTCAAAGCTGAGCTGAGCCAATTTACACCTCGTCATTGTCCCCCTTGAGAAATGTCCCAATGGCCCCATGCCATCACGGAGACAGATAGCCCTTGAGCTGCAGTGAGTCTGGGGAGGTCAACAGGCTTCATTTCTTTCCTTTATTCTTCTACCAAACTGCAGAAAGGAGTTCAATCCTGGCAGCACACTTTCAAAAGGGCTATAGAAATGAGTTGATTTTGCTCTGTCTTCCCGAAAGGGAGCCCCCTCCCATCTCTGTCTGTCTTCCAGCCCTTTCTTCTCACCTTTTTCCACCTCCCACACCCCATTGCCATCTTCTTTTCCAGTTTTTCTTGGCCACTAATGAGCGTGTGTTATCCCCTTTGTCTGGCATTGCCATCAACCTTCTGTCATTACACAGCCAGTCCCCATCCTCCCTGCCCATGACCTCTTCAAACAACTTTCCCACAGGAAAAAAAAAGAAAAAGAAAAAGAAGATCAGAGAGGGCAGGCAATGTGGGATGAAGAGAAAGTCTTGGCAGGGAACAAAAGATGCAGTGAATTATTCAGACACAAGCAGGAGGTTCTTAAAAGGGGTGGGGAGGTCTGTGCAGGGCAGCCATCACCCCTCTCCCCTCAGAGTCCAGGTTTCTGTACCTCCAGCTAGGCATGGTTTTTGGTTGCCGTAGAGACAAGGCCATTGTCCTTCATGAGGTTTCCTGGTTTAGTGAATAACTCAGAAAACAGGAGCTTTCTCACCATGGGGTATGCAGGGATATCCCCCCACCCCTACACCATTCATGCCCCCTTCCCTTCACTGTGTCAGCTCCTCTCTTTCCTTAGTTTTATTTTATCAATGGAAATAAAAACTTGGACCCTCCCATAACTGGTAACAACCCAAGAGGAATGGGGGAAGGGCTATCATCTGATTGGCCAGCTCATGGCTAGGTTCAAAGGCTTTGGCTGAGTTTGCCTGGAGGATGTGAGAAGCAGGCTTGTAATTGGACTGCTGTTTCCTAGGAGGGGCTCAGGATCAGATAGCTGAGGCCCCAAGGGCAGAGGACAGGTTTTCTGGGGAATTCCTTTTAACCTGGAACCATGGGGGAAGGTAGGCAGGTGTTGCCTGCTCACAGTCCCCAGCACTGCTGGGCTTTCTACTCTGCCCTTTATACCTGATACCCTGTCCTCAAGAATGTGAGAAAACTGGATTATTAAAGCAGGAAGTGGCAGACAATTGGAAAATAAAAGTGTAAACAGTTGCCCAAATTTGCACAAGGCTCTGCTGTTTACCAACTACTTGACCTAGATCCTACAGCCTCACGGGGACCCCAAGGGAGCAGACATTTATCAGGTCTTGTTTACAGCTGGGGTAAAGGCAGGCAGATGTGATCACAGAATACAGAGGAGCTGGCCAGCACTGCCAAAGGCAAAGCAGGCTGAATACAGATGGGGCAGCCACTGTCCATTTCTCCTGTCTGGTGTTTGGGGAAGCACACAACCCTGGCCCGGCTGAGCTCCACTGCTGTCCACAGACTAATGACCATGTTGCCCGCTTCCTGACTCACCGGGCCAGGTTGGCCCCACCGGTTGATCCCAGTCTCCGAGTATTCAGGGGTTCCATGAGCAGACTTCCCCTATCTCTCTTTAGACCCCCACACTCCACAGTTCTTGGGCTGCTCTGAGGAGTGGAGTATTTCCTGGTAGACCAGATAGCGTGTGGAAACCTGTCAGTCCAGTTTGTGGGAACAAAGGTGGCCTTTGTCACTCAGATCACAGTATTTTATCAACTGAGGTGGGGGCCAGGGAGGTGGTGAAAGGGGGCAGGTGCAGAGCAGTAGTGTGAGTGCTGCCCCCCAGTGGGCAGCCAGGGAACATACCACAGGAGGCAGGCTCTTCAAGCCTTTCCATGTAGAGTCTGGAAGCTGAATCTGCCCTGGAGGGGGTTCAGGGCTTCTGAGTCATCTTCCTCTCAAATAGTCGAATGGGAAATTGCCAAGGGAACACATTCTAACCCTAGACCACTGAGGCTAAAGCAGTCAGCTGACTTCTTATTGTTTTCAGTCTTTGGTCATTAACAGAACCTGGAATCAAGTCTGTTCCTTTTTCCTTGGTCTAAGTGACTCTTATTTAAAGACATCTTTCCCTCTCCATATCCAGTCTTCCCTTACTAAGGGAGCAGTTCAGAAAGCAAAGTAGCTTTTTGGTTTGGCCAAATATATAAACAACATTCTTTTATGAACTTTACTGCATCTGTCTTTGTGGAAAAGGGCTTCATCATACTGGGCCTGTGTAGGATAGAAAGACCTAGCTGTTAGGCCTCTCTTCTGTCCTAATGATGGCTTTGTTCATTACAGCATGGGCCAGTGGAGAGCTTGACATTATGGGAGGCACAGTGGAAAGACTCTGGAGCTGCATACTGTGTTGCCTTCTTGGTCTGGTTTTCCTAACCTCTGTGTGCCCAGCCCTGTTACCTATGCAGTGAGATTGACAGTCGTGCCTCTTACATAGATTGTTGGGAGGGTTGTGTGGGTTTTTCTGTTGTGGACAGTTATGGTTGCCCTCTGGCCCGATGGAGAAAGAGCCGGGGGTTGTCACGTTCACAGCTGATGCACCCCCAACATTAAGCATAATTGTTCCAAAGTGGGTTCAACAAGTTCTTTTCAAATAGACCCATAAATAAGTATTGATGTCTTCCTTCTGACTTCCCAGAACAGACCACCCCAGCTGGATTCTCAGGCTGCCTGGCCCCAGAGGCATCTATCACCAGTCCCGCTGGCTTCTCGAAGCCAGCTGTGGAAGCCTGGGTGGCAGAAGCCTGGAATGGCACAAGTCCCATCTCTATGTGTCCTGTATTTTCTCTGTGGGCGGCCTAGCCTTTCCCAGGCAGCTGTGTGGGCTCCTCTCCAGAGCTGGGGAGGACAGGGAGCAGAGGAGATTCGGCTTGTGTTTATAAGTTTCTGGGACAAGGAGAAGTGACAGCTGTTCAAGCAGTGGTTTTCAAGTGCTGGACCATGGATTGCAGCATCTCCACTCTGAGAAGCTTTTGTGTGCGTGGGGGTGGGGGGTGGGGCGGGGAGCCAGGGGAATGAAGATTCCTGTTGTGCATGAATTTGGGGGGAAGGGTTATGGCTTTGATCTTGGCTAAAGATCTGTTTTAGCCAAGGCTGAGTATAGGTGGAAATAGACAGTAACTTAGAAGAACATCTAGGTAGAAAAACCAACATTTATGAAGAAGGTTCTTGCTGGCAGGAACTAGGACCAGCAAGAACAGAGAGTAAAAAAGCACCGAGGAGAGACTGGAAGAAGACTAAGGAAGTTAGGGCAGAGGTGTTGGCAGCTAGTGCAGGCCAGGAACCCTAGCGTTCACTGGACCCATTCTGCATTCTCAGGTTCTAAGTGGAGGGTGTTGTGATCTGAGTTCACTTTTGAACCTCTTACCTCCCACTGATGTGTGAAGAACCTAGTGCACTTTGGTAGGTTTAAACACTGGTTCATTTTGTTATGTTCCTCAAAGTCATATTACATATGCCCTTTCCTTCCACAGGGTCCCCACTGTGCCTGTGAAAAACTTGAATGGGTCCAGCCCTGTCAACCCTGCCTTGGCAGGTAAGAGCTAGCTGACCTGGGCTGGACTGATTTAGGCTGAAAAATCATTTATAAAGGGGAGAGAATTTGGATGCTAACTGAAGAAAATGGCATCTTAGGAGTTGAACAAGAAGACTTGGGGTGGTGCCAAAAGCTGAGCATGTCAGGGGTCTTGGGGGATAGCTCATATGATAACGTGTTTGACAGGCAAGCATGAGGGCAAAAGTTTATTCCAAAATCCCTGTTTTTTTTTAAAAAAAAGAAAGAAAGAAAGAAAAAAAGCAATTTGGGAATAGTGATGTATGCATATAACCCTACTGCTTGAGAGTCAGAGATAGGCATATTCCTGGCGTTTGCTAGCCACCAGTTCCCTGGTGAGGTCCAGGCCAATGATATCTTGACTCAAAAAACAAGGTGAGCATCCTCTCTAAGATCCAAGGAACATCATAGAATGGGGCAGGGGGTGAGAAGAGTGTAAGATAGGGAGAAGGCTGTACAATTCCACCTCAATTTAATACAGACAGTTCAGTTATGATCTTATATTAGGTGTGGCTGCCCACACGGGGCCTGCATGAGAATGGGCTTGTCATTGGTCAGGCATGGACTGGGGAGGGCCACAGAGAGCCCTGCACGCCCCTTGAACTAGTGGATGTTGATCGATTCTGGGAGAGGGGGAGTTGTTGCCGAACTCCCACCGAACTCTAATGGATAGTTTTATACCCACAGTCACACAGAAGTCCCTGATCAGAATTAGTGATTCCCCAAACAGAAAGACGCAAATGTGGGACAGAGGCTTTTAGACCAAGCGAGAGGGAGTTAAGAGGGTGGGGGTCAGAGCAAAAGTACATATAATTAATAATTTTTTAAGTGAGATGATTGGCTTCTGAGGAACAACTTACAAAGCTGTCTTCTGGCCTTCACCCACCTGCACACTCAAGTGTGCATACAACTGCATATGTGTGTGTAGAGAATGCATGAATTACGAAAACTGCTCAAGAGGAGAAAAGTGGGTAAATGGGAGGGAGGGTGTGGGAATCTTGGGACCACATTCTTCAGCGCTTCCTCACCCCTGCCCTGCCCCTTCCAGGAATCACCGGGATCCTCATGAGTGCAGCTGGATTGCCTGTGTGCCTCACTCGGCCACCAAAGCTGGTCCTCCACCCTCCCCCTGTCAGCAAGAGTGAAATAAAGTCCATCCCAGGGGTCTCTAACACAAGCCGCAAGACCACCAAAAAACAGGCCAAGAAAGGTACAGGCCTCTTCTGATTAGATACCTGGAGTGAAAATCTGGGCTTCCAGTCCTGTCTCTGCCAAGGTCAAAGTCTTGGCTTACTTCCCCCCCACACCCCTGGGCTGTCACTTCCTCATCTGCCAAGCAGGCCTCACTGGTAGATTTTGATGAGTCAACCAAAGTGGGTTGGCTGTGGGTCAGAAGGAACTACCTGGAGACACATAAACATGAAAAGCAACAGCAACATAAAACCATAAAGTGTTGTACAAAGACATTATGTTAGAAGAGACACAAAGCTGGAGTCAGAACAGAAACCCTTAAACCTAGCTAGCTGGGTACAACTTCTGCTTTCTTGTCTTTGTAATGCCCATGACCAGCAGGTATATCCTGGAATGTGCCTGTGAAAACGGAAAAGCGATCACTGTCTTAACGTGTCTCTGGGCCTTGGGCCCCACGAACTGTCCTTCACAAATCTCTGTGTACCTATTTGTAATCCAGCTACTAAGGGAAAGGCTGTCTTCCTTGGCCACAGAGACTGGGTTGATTCTGTGGCTGATCGTCCTGCTGGCTGCTGTTGGTTATGAAATGATGTGCTCCTCCTCCCAAGCCTCCATCTTACAAACTTCAAATCTGAGTCAGAATGTATGTGTGTAGCATTTAGCCCAGGGTCTGGCAATAGGTAACAGGCTCTCGATTAATAGAAGCCCAATTATTTCCAGAGAAGCAGGGCATTGGGAGGGAAAGGCCTGCATCTCAGCTTTTGGCTGTTGTTGGCTAAACTTCCTCAAACCCTTGCCCTACATTCCCAGTCTGTTTCAATTTCCCTGCTCCAGTGAACCCACGCGCCTTGTTCTTCATCTAGTAGGTCAGGGCTGGGGTTTACACTTCTGCCTTCTTCCTGGCACTATTAGTAGCACATACTGGCTCCTTATCTGGCAAAGTGCTGTCGGGCTGTACCTGCATCAGCTCTTCAGTCGTCAAAGCATCCGCTGCAGTAGGTGCTATCACTTGTCCTTATTTTATGGGTGACAAAACAGCTTGCAGATGTCAGGGGAGTAGCCCGAGATTCCATGGATCTCTTTGCTCTGTGCCAACTTGGAGACCCATGCAAACCTCTCCTCTGCCTTTGGGTTGGTCAGTTTACTTCTCAGATCCAGCTCCTGAAGATCCTTAATTCCTGTGGCTCTTAGTGTGCTTCCCAGAGCCTGAACCTGGGCTGCATCTGCTGGCAGCAGCAGCACTATCCAAAGCCAGGGAGGATTGCCCTGAAACTGGGGGTCATAACTTCCTACTCACCCATAAAATAATAACACCATGTTACAAAGCTGAGATAGGGCTTAGCGAGTTGTAAGAGAAACACACACCAACTTCTGGTGTGTGTGGAGTGATGCAAAGTGTTTTCATTTCTGTTTTCCCAAGGGATCATTTGGGCACGTCTAGGCTCCTTGATTATCAGGAAGGAGAAATATAGTTTATCTCAGTTATAATGAAATAGGCAGACATGTCACAGAGTGGACTGAAGGAGGGCAAGGCAGACAGGAGCAGCCCATCCTTCCTCAAGCCATTTCGATTGATCTGGGACAACCTTTCCTCTGTTCACACTCCTTAAACCATTGCAAAATAATTTGACCTCCTTTTCTCGTGTGTGTGTGTGTGTGTGTGTGTGTGTGTGTGTGTGTGTGTGAGAGAGAGAGAGAGAGAGAGAGAGAGAGAGGAGGCCAGAGGTCAACCTCAATATCATTCCTTAGATGCCGCTACCTTGTTTTTGAGATGGGGTCTCTTACTTGCTTGGAGCTTACCAGTTATGCTGGTTTGCTGGCTGTCAGCAAACCCCAGAGCTCAGCCTGTCTTCAGTTCCCTATCTCTGGAATTATAAGCATGTTCCACTGCACTGGCTTTTTCATCTGGTTTCTGGGGACCAAACTTAGGTCCTCATTCTTGCAAGGCAAACACTTTACTAACTCAGCTCCTCCCACCCCCTTTTCTCTGTGAACTTGCACCTCACTCTCCTCTCTGAAGAACATAGAATGGCAAGGCTGGTTGATCCAATCTCCTCCGTCTTGGTGACATAGTGACTGTCCTGTCCCCATAGGTAAAACCCCAGAGGAAGTGTTAAAGAAATATCTGCAGAAGGTCCGGCATCCCCCAGAAGAGGTGAGTTCAGGGGGCATACGGTAGGGTTCACTTTCTCAATCACCAAGTGCATGTCCTCTGTCCCCATGTTCTGCAGGATGTGGCAGGTGCTGTGTTCTCAGTCCTGGCTGGCACAGAGCAGATTTAGCTGATGCCATCACTTCAAGGTTCAAGATTTCCAGCTATAGTCATGGTTTAACTTGCCCCATTTAGAAGAATTCTAAGCGATTCTAAGCTACCTGCCATGCTTGCCTAAGTTTAAACAGTGATAAAACGTGCGCCAAGCCACGTGAGCTCCCTTCAGAATGGATTTGATGTGGACCAGTGATTCTCAACTGAAATGATTTGCCCCTGAGGGAACATGTGACCTTGGGAGGGGATTCCCTGGGTGGTGGTGATTGACTAGGGAGTGTGCTGCTAACATTTAGTGGGTAGAAACCAGAGAAACTTCTGAGCACCCTGTAAGGCTGGAACAGTACCCACAGCAAAGGATTGCCCTGCCACAATGTCAACAGTCATGATGTTGGGAAATAGGCCATAGATTTATTTAGATACAAGCCCCCTCTAATTTGAAATATAATGTCCTTACAGAATGCAACATAAGCAAAGATTGTCATGGTATCTGTTGACAAGCAACTGGAAGACGCCAAGTAAGGGCAATGTAGCATCAAGATTATAATGTAGTCAATGAGTCCAAGTTGTCAGGTATGGGAATTATTTGAGGAATTTCTCTGCTGTGTAAAGCAAGACAGCACTATATTTAGAATTCCCCCCCCCACCATAAACA
Source organism: Ondatra zibethicus (assembly GCA_004026605.1). Classification (NCBI taxonomy): domain Eukaryota; kingdom Metazoa; phylum Chordata; class Mammalia; order Rodentia; family Cricetidae; genus Ondatra; species Ondatra zibethicus. The sequence goes on from PVIU01018436.1 coordinate 11,935, forward strand.
CAGCACCCCTGATTTGTGGACTTTCTAGAAGAGGGATGAACCACTCTTCTGATGCCTGCCATCATACAGGAACCATTATGCCCTGGTTGTTCTGGCTGGGTGAGAGCTGATGCCTCTCTGTTCTTCATCTTCCAGGACTGTACCATCTGTATGGAGCGCCTCACAGCCCCTTCTGGCTACAAGGGCCCACAACCTACAGTCAAGCCTGACTTGGTGGGGAAGCTGTCCAGGTGTGGCCACATCTACCACATCTACTGCCTGGTGGCCATGTACAACAATGGGAACAAGGTTAGTGTCTGCAGAGGTGGGGAACGTCAGCCATGGTTTGTTCCTAGGTGTCCTTGTTCTCCCGTAAAATGGTTTAGAACATGTAACAGGTACTCCAGGTATATTTGCTACGTTGCTTATTGCTGTGACAAACTACTGGCATGAGCGATTTAAAGAAGTAAGGGTTTATTTTGTCTCACAGTTGAAGACAGCCTCGTGGTGAGGAAGTCGTAGTGGTGGTAGGAGCTTGACAGAGCTGGTCCATGTGTAGGTAGGAGGCAGAGAGTGATGGATGCTGGTGCTCAGCTCACATTCCCCTTTTTATCGAGTTCAGGACTTCAGCCCATAGAATGAAGCTCTTCTCATTTAGATGACTACAGCACATTCTAGAAACTCCCTCACAGACATGCCCAGAGGTATGTTTCCATGGTAAATCTAAATCCCATCAGGTCGACAAGCAGGATTAACCTTCCCATCAGGGCAACAGGAAACAGCATTTTTTGCTGTTTTCGGGATTGATTAGCCCTCACACTGCAAAATCTGTCTTCATTTTCCCTTTGGGCTAAGCTTCCCTCATCTCTAGTTTGGGTATGTAGGTATGGTGGTCTAGCAGAGGTGAGCTTTGTCCATGAAGATTTTTTGGAAAACGGTCCACAGCTGAGTGACATGGGTTCCCATCAGTAAAGAGGGCCTTCATCACAGTGCCACAACCAGAGTGAGAATTTGTTCATTTATGACACTGTAAGTGAGTTCCCAATAGCTTTTATTCTTCATGCGAGTGACTTAAGTTGAAATTCATCTTTGAACAATGTCAAAACACTTAGATTGTCCCAGCAAAGGCATTGTCAGTGCACCTGGTAATCCCTACTGCTAGCATCAACTGTTGGAGGATGAGACTAGGCCTCTTCCATTATCTGACCTTCCATATCTCCCATCATAGTTTCACATATCTGGGTGTTTCCCTAAGTGACAGTTTTCCCTTTTCAGTATCTGGGCTTTTCGAAGTCATTGACTTGTATTCTTGCCCATGTCTGGACCCAACATTACCCCACTTCCCTTTGAGTTTGAGAACTACTCATGTCTCAGGACTCATCAGCTCACAAGTCTGAGATTTCCATGGTGTCACTCAGCCTCTTACTCACCCAAAAACATGTCTGGATTTTTTAGGGGTCTTGTGTAATGGGGATGAAATAGTAGCTGCTCCCCACCCCGTGTGTGTGTGTATTCACATGTACATGAGGAGGCTGGAGGACACCCTCTGGTGTTATCTCTAGAACACTGCCTACCTCTTTTGAGACAAGGATGAATTAGGCTAGGATGGCTGGCCACCAAGTGCCAGGGATCCTCTTGTCTCCATCTCTCCAGCACCAGGTTACAAGTGAATGTCCCCACTTCTGGCATTCTAGGGATTAAACTCAATGCCTGTAAACAAGCTGCTTTCCTTCTGTGCCATCCTTCCAGATCAGTGACTACTTCACAGATGTTGTGACTGTTATTATTCAAAATGGTATCTATGTTTTATTATGGCTCTCATTTCCCCCTTTCATCTTTACATAGGGTTGGATGGCTAACCTTGTCATCTTGCTTGGTGTCCAGATGTCCTTTGTCATTGGTGAAAGAGTCCATGTCCCCTTTCATAGCCCAGGGCTGTAATCTTTTATGAGAGCCTCACCATCAGAGATCTTTTGGAGATTTTGGGGGTGTCTTAGCACATTCATTCCCCTTCGGATGACTCTCCCCAGACTGCCCAGTAACTCCATGTATGTCTGGAGGGCTCCAAATATGTTCCTCAAGCATGCCCTTTGCTCTCCCTCTCAACAGTACTTTGAAGCATTTTTATTCTCTTAAGCACATTGAAGCGTGGGAGAGAATGGACTCATTCGCCCCAGGCCTTGAAGCAAATTAAGGCTAGTGGAGAAAGCGGGACCCTGGTTTCAGAGGATGGTGACTATGAATATTAGCTGTTACTTCAAACGAGCCAACTGTGGATGGAAACATGGCCTAAATATCTGTGAGAGCGTCTCATCTCCTTCTTCCAAAAGACTCCAGGTGTCTGTCTGCCAGGGCCTTGTTCCCAGCTGGGCAGCATCATGTTCTGCATACAGCTTGCTGCCCTTGCTTGCTTCCTTCCCAGTTACTCCCCTTCCTTCTCTCGGAACCTGAGAGTTCCCTATGCTGTCTGGGACGTCTTGCAGGTTGTTATCAGCCCTATCAGGTGACTCTTCATCAGATCCTGCTATGACACTACAACTGTTTACATTACTGTCTCCACAACCAACATTCAAATCAGGTTTTATGGCTATGACAGAAATACATGGGAAAACAACAGAAAAGGAAGGAATGGTTTTGTTTTTGTTTGTTTGTTTTTGGCTCACCATTTCTGTGGTTGACAGAATTCTTTGCTGTGGGTTTATGATGAGGCAAACCATGGCCACAAGCACATGAGGTGTGAATGAAAGAAATTCTTCCCTGAGGGCAAGCCCTGCTTGGGTATATCATGCAGCCTCTGTGTGTCCTCCTTCCCCCTCCCTCCCTCCCTCGCCTCCTTTTCTTCCTGCCCTTCACACCTCCTGGCTGCCATCAGATCACTCCACCAATCACTTAATCTACTGAGGAGGTCTATCCAGTCACTCTACAAAAGCTTCCCAGTGAGAAACCAGTCCCTTAACCCATGAGTCTTGAGGGACAAACCTGTGGTGTAGGGCAGAGACTGGGGAGATTTAGGGACTTCACTGGAATTCCAGCCGTCTCTGGTGGCAAGTACTTCCCTCTTGATGTCCCTCAACTTCCTTTTCTCTGAGGGACTCTCAGTTCCTTCCCCGTTGGAGCCAATTTATAACTGTTTCTAAGAGCCTTGGTTTTTTGTTCTTTTTGGCTTGTTTTTGTTTTTTTTTGTTGTTGTTGTTGTTTTGTTTGTTTGCTTGCTTGAGACAGGGTTTCTCTGGGCCACTCTGGCTGTCCTAGAACTTTCTCTGTAGACGAGGCTGGCCTCAAACTCACAGAGATCCACCAGCCTCTGCCTCCTGAGAGCTTGAATTAAAGGCGTGTGCCACCACTACCCAGAAAGAACCATTTTCCTTAAAGTCACTTTTGTTCTTTTCCAACACAGGGCCCAGGCATTAGTCTCTCCACAGATATAAGCACACTGATAGCATTTAAATATGACATAGGCTAAACATTTCCTTTGTGTATCTCACTTAACCTTCATTACCCCAGTGAAAGAGGAGGTTTATATTTCTTGTTCTACAAGGAAATTGAGACAGATTAACTTGTCCAAGGCTACAAGGTAAAGTTGAGACTCAAATCTAAGAAGATTTACTTTGGAATTCTTATGCTGAACCTCTGCACTTCTAGGCTGCCAGTTCTGACTCAGTAGGCCTGATGTGGGGTCCACAGTTTCCTGGTGAGTCCGGGGCTCAGTAGTTGAGCAGTTGTTGCTCTTGAGCAGTTACCATGTGTTCCACCCATGTGGGTATTAGTTAAATCATGATTCCCTATGTAGGCTTCCTGCCCTGGTTAGCGCTTCCTCTCAAGGACCGCTGTCTCATCTTTGTGCCTCAGCTGCTTGTGCCATTTTCTTCCTTATATTTTAGAGAAAGGCAAAATGGCTTAGGTAGCTTGAGAGGGCTTCAGGCCTGTTATCCGTTGGGTGAGTTTTGTCTCTTGAGGCCTTGGTCTCTGGTGCTTTAGGGGGCTGAAGGAAAGGTCATGACTGAAGCAGTTTCCTAATTTAACTGAAATGCAACTTGTTTCCTTAGGATGGGAGTTTGCAGTGTCCAACATGTAAGACCATTTATGGTGTCAAGACAGGCACCCAGCCTCCGGGGAAGATGGAGTACCACCTTATCCCCCACTCCTTGCCTGGCCACCCGGACTGCAAGACCATCCGGATTATCTATAGTATCCCACCTGGCATTCAGGTGAGCCCACCCTTGGATGGTGCCGTTTCTGATTGCAACTTTGAGTGTTTGTGGGTAAAATGTTGTACTAGGAAAAGCCTCCTTCCTGTCCTTGTCTCAGTCCTGAGTCTCACCCCCTGGCTCCCCCTTTACTACCATTGTTCTTATTTTTCTGTATCCTTCCAGCATTCTTTGTATATATCAGTGCAGACCGCATCCTCCCCTCCTGTATTTGCACAAAGAGCTACATTTAGGTGCATTGTTTCACACTCTGCCTCATTCAGCTAACAATATGGACCTTAGATTTTTTTTCTGTGTTCATATAAAATGTCCTCATTCTTTCTTGTGTCTGTGTAATAATCCAGTGTGTATATAATTTATTTTAACATCTCCACTCGCTGTTTAGATTGTAGTCTTCTGCTACATCAGATAATACTATCACTAATACCCTAGTATACCCGTGACCACGTCTGTAGGATAATTTCCTGGAGGCAGAATTTCTCGATCAAACAGTTATTTGCATTAAAAAAATTGATGGTTATGCTTGGCTTTGTCTTTGGTGGCATTTCTTTCCTCTCTGGTTTCTGAAAGACAGTCAGCCCTCAGGAACATTCTGAATAATAATCCCATGAGTCAGTGCGATGTGGCCCTTCCTTAGTACAGTGGAGCCTTTCCTCGGTGTTCTTGGGAGCAGACTGGACTCATCCCTTAGCAAACATTGCTTAGCTCGCCCTCTCTCACTCCCACCCGTGTCTTCCTGCTTGTCTTTTGTCTGACAATGTTTGCATGTGGGTTATGCCCAGGTGTGTGTTAGGTACGGGTGAAACAGTATTAGAATTGGTTCAGCCTTTGATCCCTTGAAGCCTGTGGGGCCAGGCGGACAGTAAACAAATAACTGACAAAGTGCTTCCAATGTAATATCAAGTTATGAGGAAATAAAGCAGGAAAGTGTGATAGTTCATAAAACACGCATCTTCTCTGGGGCCCGTGGTAGCCAGGCAGAGCAAGATAATTACCTCTCCCTTGTGATCTGGAGAGCAGAAACGGATATGCACACTGATGAAAGTAACACAGACGGGGAGGGGCGGGCCTTCAAAGTCTTATGACCCCGGGTCCCACTTCCTGTCTTCCAGCTGCCTGCGTTTTTTTCATCTGTGCTGCTGGGAATCTGTTAGGAAGAGAGCCAAGTAGGGGAGATCTGTCCGAGTGCACATCTCAGGACCCACTACCAAAGGGCTCAGGAACTAGCTTCCTGCTCTCTGATTGGCTGGGATGTTAGGGTGAGGAAGAGGTGCTTATGTGTGGTCTCTCTGGAAGCTGGGAGGAGTCTTTCTGGTGCAGGGCACTCTCTAGTGAAGCCATGAAATACAAAGAATTGCCTGCATTTGTACTCTGTACATATTTATCTGGAGGAAGTAACAATTGTTGAGAAAAATTGCGTGTTTATGAACAGTAGAATTTACTCAGGAGGTTGGGAGCTGAGACTTATGAAAGGTGTAGAAGAAGGAACATGATGAGGTTGTTGGGACAGTTCACAGAAGGCCTTGAATGTGAGGGCCAGGCATGGAGACTGGCTAGGAGGAGCCCCTGGAGACTGCTTGTATGATTATGATCATGAAACATCATGTAAATTTGTAGTGGCATTTCACTTGTATTTTAATAAATAAACCTTGCCTGGGGATCAGGAGTAAAACAGCCACACTGGTCAGCCTTACAACCAGGCAGTGGTAACACACACCTTTAATCCCAGTAGCCACACTAGTTGCCATAGAAACCAGGCAGTGCATGACTTTAATCCCAGTGGTGCATGCCTTTAATCCCAGAACTAGAGAGGATTATAAAACAGGAGGAGACAACTCTCAGTCACATTCTCATTCTGGATCGCCATTTTGGACTGAGGTTGAGGTAAGAGCCAGTGGCTGGCTGCTTTGTTTTCTGGATCTTCAGGTTGAACACCAGTTTCTCTCTGTGAGTTTTTATTAATCGTGCATCAGTAATTGACATTATGCTTTAAGAAGCCAGTGTGACTTAAGAACAGGAGATGAGTAGAAATAAGACCACTGCAACATTTCAGGCTCCCCCGTAAGGGGAGGGCCAGGGTAAGAGAGTAAGATGTGGTTGGCTGTTGTTCAGGAGAGACTTACAGAGTGATTCTGGGGCAGCTGTGGTAGTAGTAGGGAAGAATGAAAATGTGGGAGTGGGCTGGCAAGATGGCTCACTAGTCAGGATGCTTGCTGCCAGTCCTGACAACTGAGAGCCAGTTCCTGATAAACCAAGTTCAGTCCCTGAAGTCCATGAGTGGACGGAAAGAGCTGATTCCTGCAAGTTGTTCTTTTACCTCCATGTATGCACTGTGGAACACACACACACACACACACACACACACACACACACACACACAGCAGGGGTCAAAGGGTCGGGGTCAAAGGGTCAAGGAGGTGGGGCATGCATTGAGAACTTCATGCTTTTAAGCCTCCAGAATCAAGGAAAAGAGAAAGCCTCTGCAGAGGGGTCAATGCTGCCTATTCAGGGCCCTAGCACCTCCAGTAACACCCTGGCTTGTGAGAGGAAATAATCTCTAAAACAGTCAGATGCTCTGCAGACTCACTACAAGATGTTCAGTGTTGTGTCCCTTGAAGCTCCAGGGACAATTCGGGCTTGGGCTTCACTGAGCTGAGATATTCAAGCTCCACTTTCACTGCAGAAAGTGAGTCCCTTTGGGAGAAGCTTTGGGCCCGGCTGAGGCAGAGTCGTGACTGCTTTACCTGGCGACAGGCCCAGACTGCACAGCCTTACTGGGTCAGTGCCACTCGGGCTGAGCTGGACACACACGCAGCAGCCCCAGGCAACAGAGAAGCAGTTGGAGCTGTGGTCAGGCTTGGTCCCTCAGTGGTGAAGCCTACCTTAGAGAAGTGTGGTCATGGGAATGCTGCACATTTGTAGAGATTTAGTCTGAATGTGAAGTCAAGTCTGTCAGACTCTTTTACTCAGAAAGAACCCCACCTGCTTCTTTTGGCTCACAGTGACATTTGTTTATCTTTTCACATTTTTTCTATGATCAAAATAAACTGTATACAGATACAGAATTCTCAAACAATAAATAAAAATATACTTTCAAAATTTTTAGCGTTTTTACTCTTTGGCATTTTTTATACATGTGTATACTGAGTTTGAGCGTTTTCAACCCCTATTGCCCTCACACCCCTCCGTCTCACCTACCAAAATCCTTTCCCCCAACAATCCCTCTCTTTTTTTTGAGCCAGTGAGCTTAATTTCATTCACTCATTTGCTCACCCGTTACACAGCTGGCAGGCGTTTATTGATCTGCGGGAGATCATGTGCCAACAGCTACACAGCACTGTCAATATTGTGTGGCTTGCACTTACGAGTTTTAAGTAAGGTTCTACTTCAAGGGGTCAGGAATGTTCAGCAATGAGAGACGGGCATTTGTATAGGTGGAAAGTTGTTGTATCAACTGCCATAAACTTCTGGAAGGGACCAGTGAATCTGATTGGCCCTGTAATAGCTCTGTCAATGTCGCACAATTTAGAATCACCTAGCAAGAGAATCCCATGAGGGACTGTATAGATTAGTTTGGTTTCTAGGTGTGCCTGTGCGGGATTTCCTCGATTGCACTAGTTGAGGTGGGAAGACCTCCCCACTGCAAGTGACATTCCCTAGGAAAGGAGGCTCTGTCGTGCAGAAGGGCAAGGGAATGAGACTGCTGTGCATGTATTACATTATTGCTCTACGCTCTTGACTGTGGGTATAATGTGACTGCCTGCTTCAAGTTCTTGCTACTTTGGCTTCTCCACAAGGATGGACTGTAACCTGCAATTGTGAGCCAAATAAACTCCCTTTCCCTTAAGTTCTTTGGGGCATTTTGCCATATTAACAAAAATGAGACTAAGACAAACACTAATTGGAAAGCCTCTTACCTTTTTTTTTTTTTTTTTTTTTTTTTTTTGCTGTAGCTATAACAGAATCTCTAAGCTGAGTGATTTTATTTTATTTTTTAAAAGAGGTTAATGTAACTCATGGTTCTGGAGGATGGGAAGTCCAGAAGTTGTGCCTGGTAACATTGGGCAAATGGTAGCAAAAGATAAGCAGATGTGTTCAGAAGAGGAGGACACAAGGAGCAGCCTTGCTTTGTAAGCAGCATGCTTTCACAACAGCTTAACCAGTCAGTCCCTTGAGAGCAAGACGAGAACTCTCAGAAGAAAGGTATTCATTCCCTCTGATAACCTCATCGCCTCTTACATGCCACAGCTGCCCATAAGGCTGCAGTGGAGGCCAAATTCCAGCAAGAGTTCTGGGTTCAGACTCCGTTCTCTGTTCATGTCTTTCCCACTCGGTGTCCTGAGATGACTTGTGTAATAAAGTATTGGGTGATAGTAGCTTAAGTGCCACAAGATTTTCTGTCCTGAGCATTGCACTCTTTGTTGTTGAATAAGGAAGCAAAACCCATGAAAACCAAGGAGAAGATCATGCGAGAAACTCTGACCGCATGGCTTGTAGCTAAGAGAACTTCATTATTTTGAGTAATTGGTTTGAAAGTCCGGTGCACATGCCTCAGAAAACATAGGATTAAGTCAGTTTTGGCAAAGGCAGTAACATTTTGCAGCCAGTTAGCTTCTGTGGCCTGTGGTCTTTATCATTCATAAAACAGTAGAATAGGTGGTGTTGATGCTGATAAAACTTCCTGTGCTCTTTCTGAAGATGGGCCCCAAACTCCCTGAGCACTGGCAGTACCCCTTAAGGGAGTGCTCCAAATCACTCCTGCCAGACGGGAGTTCTATGCGGTCCAGCAGGGAGCTAGCAGCTGCAGGCCAAACTCAGGTCATGTGATGTGTGACAGCTTAGACTGAGCATTTTTTAAAATTTGTTATTATTATTTTTTTGGGGGGGGCGGGTTGTCCTCTGCCTGAACTCTGTAGCTCTTGTTATTGTCCCACTAAGCCTGAACTAGCTTCTCGTCAGAAATGTTTTGCAAGATGCCTTTGTTTTCTTTCTGCTTTCAGGGACCAGAACATCCAAATCCTGGGAAGAGCTTCAGCGCCCGTGGCTTCCCACGACATTGTTACCTTCCAGACAGTGAGAAAGGGAGAAAAGTAAGAGCAGATGTTCTATAGTAGGGATGGGGGTTAATTTCGTTTCTGCAATGCACAGAGTGGAAGGAAGTGGTTTCTTTTAATTATGTATATGCAGTAGTGAGGTCATATTGGAGTAAACCATAGGTAAGAATTGGTATCATTAGGATGTTGTTTTATTTGATTTTTTTTAAATCTCTGTGTGTGTGTGTGTTACATGTTTATGATATCTGTGGGATTGCAGACACTCATATTCCACGGTGTGCATATGGAAGTCTGAGGACAACTTTCAGGAGTTAGTTCTCACCTTTTGCTTTGAGGCACGGCCTCTCTTGTTTCTTGCTGCTGCATCGCCTACTCCAGACTAGCTGGCCTGAAAGCTTCCAGGTGATTCTTCTGTCACTACCACCCATCTCTTCACAGTAGTGCTAGGATTATGATGTGAACCACTGCATCCAACTTTTAACGTGGGTTCTGGGGATTCAAACTCAGGCCATCAGGCTTGCATAGCTAGTGCTTTCACCACTGAGCCATCTCACCAGCCTGATTAGAACATTTTTGCAGATAGTTGGGAGTTCAGTGGTTTCTTCTCCTCGCCTCTGAGCATTACTGGCAATAATTCACCTATGTGAGGATCTTTATCTGGAGCCCTGCGGTTTAAAGCTGGTCCTGGGGAAACACTAGTGTTAACTCCTAAGAGCATAACAGAAATTCAGAACTGAAACCTATTTCAACTTCTCAGGATCCCTGGTTGAGCTAATCTGAACACTCTTGAAAGCATGAGCAGAGTGTGCTGGGATCTTTGTTGGTGGAAAATTATTTTATTTGTTTTCTGGATTCCTTGTAATTCATCATCAAGACTTCTCAATATTTTAGTTGGAAGGACTGGATTTTCAGAATCTTGCCTGATGTCAAGAGGGCTAAGAACATTAGTCTTGGGGATGTATTGGGGAAATGTAAGAGGCATGCTTTTTCAGTCAGCTTCCTTTCCAGATATGAGAAGCCTACTCAACAAATGTCTGTCTTTCTGCATTTTGAGTGTTAATGGCTATGTTGCTGTGGTGTGTGTAAAGTTTGAGCATATGGCAAGCATGCTTGAGTTCCAGCAAACTGCCACAGACCATAGATAGAGTGGTTCATAAACAGCAGATGTTTATTTCATGTAGTACTGGGGTCTAGGAGGTCCAAGATCAAGGTGCTGGCAGAGTCAGAATCTGGCAAGGGTTCACTTCCTGCTCATAGACAAAGCCTCTTCTCTCTGTGTCCTCAACAGGGAGAGAGGGCAAAAATTCTCTTCCCAGATCTCATTGAGTGTTGATCTCATTCATTGGCATTCATTTATGTGACTTAATGAACCTCAGAAAGTTCCATATTCTAATGCTTACTTTGTAGGTGGTGATAAGAACTTCACATGAATTTAGGGGGTGCATAAGCACTTACCCCCAGATTCCCCATGTGTCTTCCTGTTTTGGAAGCCAAACTGAAGAGTTTCCAAGAAATGTAAATGAGACCATAGAGTGGTCCTACAGGACCTCTGACAGGATTCCAATTGATATGGAAAACTCTAGACCACAGGGATACAGGAAGGCAAGATGTCTTCATGGTAAACAAAATGAGCAGTTTGAGGTTCCCAGAAAATAGTCAGGAAAAGATTCCTACCCAAGCTTGTGTACATCCATCCCTTAAGCCTGGCTTATTGCTGTTTTAAAATTCTTATTTGAAAATATGTCTGTGCAAAAGAAATATCTCTGTGTGTGCAGCCTTTACACCAAATGTAAATTGCCCTGGAATTATTGATTCTCAGCTGGCCAGAGGTTTCAACCCGACTCCAAAGTGGAGGCTTCCGTCTCCTCCTTCTATCTCATAATATGCCCTGTCTTTCCACCCTGCTTCAGTGTCATGGGGTGTGGGTATGTTCTGTCCTTCCAATGAGGAAAAGAATAATTTGTAACAAGGACAACACCAAGAAAGATGCACTAGGGCCCTGTCCTCAAACTGAGAGTGAGAATTAAGGCAGACAGCTGTTCTCCACCAAGAGACAAATTTCTGTGCCTCAGCCTCAGATCTGCAGCTGAATGTCTACACTGTAAGGTCTGCTGTTAAGACTGCAGTCACGGGCTGGGACTGTGGCTCAGTTGGTAGAGTCCTTGCCTAGGATGTGTGCCACCCCGGCTTTCTTCCTCAGCACTTGTAACCGAACACCTTACAGTTGCCTGTAGTCTCAGGGCTGAACCTGTTAAGTTTGAGGCCATGCTGGGATGCGTGAGACTGTCTCAAACAAGCACAGGACTACTACACTCTCGTGGCTGAGGGCTACTCTCTTTCTAGGCCTTTCTCTTTGTGTAGCAGCAGACCTCAAATCCTTGGAAGCCAGGCTATGCCCATTCACCATCTTGAATTCCTGCTTTCAGTGACCAGATACACTCAGCTCGTTCCTCCCTGCATTGCCTTCCCAGCCTCTTACTCCTACAGGAGGCTGCCTCATCTTTATCCTGACACCATGTCAGTTATCCCAAAACACAGTTTCTGGCATCAAGCGCCTTTGTTTAAAAGTAATTAATTTTTCAAGCAGCACATGATGCTTCAATGGCCTTTCCCTGTCTTCTTTACAAGGAATACTTGTCTTGACTTAACATAAGAAGTCCCCACCATACAGAATGGATGTAAACCATCTCCTCTCACCAGTTCCTCTAGCAATACCATTATCACCCTTCATACCCACAGCTCCATGATCCTAAACTTGGGCTTTGTTGAGGGTTTTTGCAGCTGTGCCATACTTTTTGTTCTGTCCTTCCTAATGATGGTTCAGTGAGAGGCCCTGTCTCAGAAAAGGAAATGGGTGGTGAGCACTCCAGCCAAACACAGCTCCTCCAGTGTCTTCCAAGCACACACACACACACACAGTTGCATGCACCCACACATGTGCATATGCTTACGCCACACATGCACACAATCTTTGGGGTGGGTGATCCTACTGGCATTTTATAAATAAACAAATTAAAGCTCAGAAAGATGTTTGACATTGTTGGAAATTGCACAGTTATTCAGTGACAGAGTTGAGATTCACGATAGAATGCGCAGACTCTTTCAAATCTCTTTCTCTTCTTCTGGGTTACTTAGAGCATCACGATGAAGGGGTGGGGGTGGGGCGATTGGGGACCTTGGGATGAATCCACCATCTGAAGACTAATACTGGTCTCTCAACTTTGTTGCCCTAGGTTCTGAAGCTGCTTCTGGTGGCCTGGGATCGCCGTCTCATCTTTGCCATTGGAACCTCCAGCACCACGGGCGAGTCCGACACTGTCATCTGGAATGAGGTGCACCACAAGACAGAATTTGGCTCCAATCTCACTGGCCACGGCTACCCAGATGCCAATTACCTGGATAATGTGCTGGCTGAACTAGCTGCCCAGGGTATCTCTGAAGACAGCACTGCCCAGGAAAAAGACTGAGATGGGGTGGGGGGTACTGGGGACTACATGGCAGGAAGTGAAGAGAGTCACGTGGAAGTTGATGCCATGCCTCCTGACTCCCTTATTTTCTTTCTTGTTCTGTCTCCACCTCGCACCCCTCTTGGTTACAGAAGGAACTAGATTAAGGTGATGTCATTCATAAACTTTATCCAATACAAACAGGATGTGGGATGAGGGCCATCCCCTTTAGTCCCCATGGAGTTTTCAGTGCTGGGTAGGCAAGAACCTGTACCTCTCCTTTCCCCTAAGTAGGAGATGTGGTCAGCACACTTAAGGTGTGGACGGTGTCGAGGCAATCCATACCCTGGCCTTGTGCAGCTGAGATCCGTGCCTCAGCTGGCTTCTTGTTGCTTCCTCCCTGCTTTGATAGCAGAGTTTCTGCTTTTCCTTTTTCCTCCACTGGAGTCAGGGAGCTCTCACTGGGCAAGACTGGGGAGAGAGGTATAGACTGCTGTGACATCAGAAATTGGATGCCTTGGTGTAGGTTAAAGGAAGCAGTTTATGCTAAGAGGGTCAGAGTCAAAAGCCTCTGGGAGCGTGTTCAGCTCTCATTATAGTCCCTGGCTTCTCTGGGCCCTGCCCTCTTCTTCCTCATGCCATTGACCTGTCCATAGGCATCTGGTTCTCTCACGTGGATGGAAGGACTCAGGGATTCCTCTCTGGGGTGGCATCGTGTGATGCTGTTTCCAGCCCCTGTCTGATCAAACCAGAGCCTGCATCCCACTGAGCATCTGCACTATCCTCAGGGAGGGGAGCCCATTGCCTTCTTCCCAACTCATCTCAGACCAGCTCAGTTTCATCAAAGTCACTGTGAGTTGGAGCCCATACTGGTCTCCGTGTCATCTGTGTATGTGTGCATCACTGGGCTAGGTTGTTGGGAAAGTCCCATCATGTCTCTGAATTCTCTTTCACATATCAAATCCCAGTTCTGTTGGGGATCCAATAGTGGAGGTGTGGCCCTTCCTTTGAGTTTTCTCACCCTTTACCAGCCCATCTCATGATAAACTTGGACCCTGATGTGCACAGACCTGTACATGGGAAGATGTGTTGATACAAGAGCTAGATTGACCCTTCTCTTTCTTATTAATATTAGATCAGAGCCAACCTCCATCCAATCTTGTTTATATGAGAGCTCAATTCATCTCCGTGCAGATTTGCTAATTCAAGGCCAGAGATGCTACCGGTCCCCTTTTTTTCAACCCCCATCTAATACAGGTCGACCGAAAGCATGGTGGTGGGAACCTCTTTAATTCATTCCTAACATGGTTAGGAACACATTGTAGTCTTCTCTAACCTGCATCTGGGTGTTGTCCCAAGATCCAGTCTGTCCCCAACATCTTCTCACCTTTGACTCCATTAAAGAATGGAGTAGGTATCTGGTAAGAGATTATGAAGAATCAAAAAGGGAAATCAGTGTCCCCTTTGGAAGTGGGTTCTTTGAACTGTGTTTGGGGAAAGTTCCTCTAAATACTAATTCGAATTTATATAACTCATGTTGTGGGTTTGATGTGTATATGTATGTATGTGTGTGTGTGTATATATATACGTATATACATCAAATATATGTATATATATTCATAGACAACTCGTAAAATTTGAAAGGTTTTGATGCTTGAAGAAGAAACAAAGGGAGAGGAATAAAGCAACCTTCCACAGTGGTACTTAAGTTGTAACTGGAGTCCACACTTTAATGACTCCCTGCTCCAGACATGCCTCCTTTGGGGCCTCCAGCATTGTTGATAAGGCTGTAGCCAGAAGAATCAGTCCAGTTCCCTGAAACATGCTGGTACTGAGTTTTCTTTCACTCTACAAATGGCTAATGGAACTGTAAGTGCTTCCCACTAGGGGGAGCTGTGGTAGGGGAGCATGTTTGGCCATCTTATTCCAAGCCCTTCTATCAGTGGGAGGCCATTTTGTCTTACTAGCCGACCAGGAGACTGTTGAGTTCACTGAGCCTGGGGAAAGTTTCTGCCACAATAGAGTAAGAAGCACCAGAACTAAATGGAAGGCATAGCTCATGGAATTTAAAGTCCCACCCATACCTTTTATCAGGTTAACACAGTTCAGAAATTATCAAAGCCTTATTGAGGGCTTACAGTCATTTTTGCCTTCAGTGCCCTTGGTACCTAACTGCCCTGCTTCTTGGCAGCAGGAATATTATGAAGATAGATGGGAGCCCACGGATAGGAAAATGAGGGGGTGGGAAGCAAAGGAATGAAAACAGGCTCTGAGGTGTGGAAATGGGCAGCGAGGGATGTTCTCACAAGGCAGAGGAAAGGGACACAAGAGGACATCTAAAGGGTGATGTTTTAGGGGTGAAAAGTGAGAGTTAGTCTTCATGCCTTCAAGAATTCCTGCAGAGGCCTTTGGAATGGCTGTGCTTCATTTCCTTTTGCTCTGAGGGGCTACCTCACCCTTATCTTTCAACTTTCTGGGCTAAAGAAAACTTGGAAATCTCAATAGTGTACTGCCAGTCAAAGCAATTGCTTTTGCCACGCTCTTTCCCTTATGCCAACCCAAATAGATACAGAATTGATTTCACTGAGATTGTGCCCTGGGCACCAGCTACATTGACCAGGGTTTTTCCCCCAAGAGAAGCTCCACTGTGCTCTGCTGGTCCAAGCAGGGGACCCCATGCTTTTCCTTTCCCAGTCTCAGCACCAGCAGCCATGTTCTCCCTGCCTGGGACTCCAGGGATGACAAATGGGATTTGTCACACCTCATGAGACGCTGATCCCTTGAAGTTATGTGGTGTCTCTGTGGTTGTCTGTGCCTCTGTGTTCCATTCCCCTCTCCTTTTGTAAGATTCAGACTTCTCTGTGGTTTTAAACTTGATCAAAAGTACTTGCCCTGGTACTGCACTGTTGTGTGCATGAGAGGATGGGGAGAAGGCTGGCATGGCTCAAGAAATAATCACTGCCCCCTTTGCTTGTTGGTGGTTACTTATATCTCAATGGGGGTTTCCGGGAGAGGGCTGGTGAATGTCCAGAGGTCAGGTGTTCTGTTTGTAACTGCTGTGCTTTGAAGTTCTTGGTGTTGCTCTACGAGAGGACATCGCCCCCTGGTGCTCATGAGGTGTATTGCAGAACAATAAACTGCAAATGAACAAGCACAAACTGTGGTTACTCCAAAGGGTCTGCTTTTGTAGAAGTGCTTTGGAACCAGTCTCAGAAGCATGTGGGTTACTTCCTCAATGTGTGAGCAACCTCAGTCCAAACAGTTAAATAAAGGGAAAGCCCCTTTATTTTCTAAAACTTTCCACATCTCTTCTACCCACACATTTGACCTGGCTTGATTCTAGGTTCCCCTCAAAGAGACAAACCACATGGCAAGGGAAATGAGTGTATGAACTTTGGGTAGGGGGAGGTTATTCAGAAAATGGACATTGGCTTCTTATGTGTTAGGGGTTGTATGTGGGGGGTGCATATGTGTAAGGGAGGGGATGCATGTGTGTGAAGGGGTGCATATATGTGAGGGGATGCATGTGTGTGAGGGGTTATATATGGGGAGTGCATATGTGTGAGGGGATGTATGTGTGTGTGAGGGCATGTATGTGGGGGAGTGCATATGTGTGAGGAGATGCATGTGTGAGAGAGAAGATGCTTGTTTGTCTGCGGTGGGGGATGCATATGTGTGTGAAGGTGTGCTGGTCTTGGAACTCACATACTGAGGTCAAAGGTTGACATTAGAAATCTTCCTCTGTCTTCTGCCTTATAATTTGAAGGAGGGTTCTCTCAGTGCCCCTGGAAATGACCATTTTGGCTAGAATAGTTTGGCTGACCAGTGAGCCCCAAGAGTCACCTGTCCCTCCCTGCCAGTGCTGGGGCTTCAGGGCCATCAGGCATCTTTTACATGGATGTTGGGGATATACTCAGGTTCTCATGATTAAATAGCAAGCACTTTACTGAACCGCCTTCTTGTCCCTGAACACTGACTTTCACTGTCAGGCAGGTTTCTTTTTCCTCAACTAATTATTATTAAGCATCCGAGTAATCATAGGAACATAAAAATTAGAATCAGCTGTCCATCCTCCTTTGCCACCAAACTGTCTCCATCTCTGAAATCCTATGGGTGTGGCTTTCTCAGAAACCAGCCCTGGTGTTTATGTGGACCCCAGCCTTAGAAAGTCAGAACCCAGCAGAACCCCAGAGCCCCACCCAGGGCTTCGTGAAGTGGCTTGAACCCCAACTTTGCGGCTTCATACAGATGAGCACCCAAAGAGAAGGTTGCTGAGTACACATTTTAATGCATATTTGCACACATTTTTGTTAGTAGAACTACATGTTTATGGAACAGATATTAAACATTTCCATAGGAAGTTGGTGCCTTAGGTCTAGGAGTCTGCTGTGCTTTGCTGTACAGACTCAGAAATCCTTAAAGAAGTCACAGAGGAAAGTCAGTGACTTTCCTAGCTTGACTGAAACAAAACTCACTCAGAAATCCACAAGGCATGAAGGAGAAAGCTTTAATATTGAACATTTTAATACTGAAAGGGCAGATTTGGTGAAAAGGTTATGGAATCAACGTCCTCCCCCCCCCTTGGCTGGGCAGGAGGGAGGGCAGAGTTCACATTCAGCTATTCAAATTCAAGTTCATCTCAGCTGGAAATAAATGAGTAATTCTTCCCACATTCCCAGAGGCTGAGACATTTGGAACTCTTCAGAAGGCCTACTGTGTGTACAGCCCTTGACTGTAGACAGTGAGGAGAGAACACATGGTCTTTCATAGAAGGTAGCTCACTGGTCATGTGCTATGGTGAATAGATACATAATTTCTGAGGCAGCTGAATTAAATCATATATCAAAATTGAGCAAAACCCCAACTATTGTCTGGTGTCAGTCATGTACCCTGCCAGATGCCCCATGGAAGTCATCCTGCAGCTGAAATAAATGTCACAGGTGGTTCTGGAGGCCTTTTGCAGTTAATGATGTAAGATTTTTGTTTTGTCTTTAATCCCATCAGCCCTGTTTCTAGCAATGAAAAACAGCAAAGCCTAAAGGGGTGGAAGATGATGCTTTCTGTGTAGTTTTAATTATAGGGAGGAAGTAAATACTTAAATGGGGGCTTATTTTGACTTTTGCATTTTTCACCCCTAGGAAACTAAAAGCTTCTTTTTGGAGTATAGGGGTATTAATGTTTGTCTGCCCCACACTCGTGATGAGAAGATGGGAAGGAGAAAAGTAGAGAGGAAGAATGAAGGAAAGAGAGGAAGGGGTTATATTTTTTAAACGTAAACATGAAACCATAATGCCTGATCTATCCAAAGCACAGCGCCATTCAGGTCCTCATTTATAATGCTATTAGTTGACAGATGGAAGAATTCAATTCTGGAATAGTGGCATTGTCTCCAGACCCCAGTTTTTATCCTTAGTTACTTGTTTCGCTATAGGTCCTTCGTCCTTCACTCCCTAACAGAAAACTGTAAGTTAAAACATTTTCTGAGGAC
Organism: Ondatra zibethicus; assembly: GCA_004026605.1. Lineage (NCBI taxonomy): Eukaryota > Metazoa > Chordata > Mammalia > Rodentia > Cricetidae > Ondatra > Ondatra zibethicus. Next base: position 30,110 of record PVIU01018436.1, read on the forward strand.
TTATTAACACTGTTCAGAAGCCCAAGACTGATCTAGACTGAGTCCTAATTCTGGGGCAGTTGGGGAAAGTGGAATTCGTAGAAGAATTCCACAGGGAGAGGACAGTCTGTACATCAACACAGAGTCCTTAAAGCTAAAGAGTAGTGGCCACTTAGACCTCCTGTGGTATGTCCAGGTCACATCTGCTGCTTGGTTTGTGAAACCTAGAGAGCTTCTTTAAAAACAAAACAGAAGTAATAAGGTACTCAAAGCACAAACCCCTTCTGCTCACAAACTGGAAAGCCTTTCGAATTCAGACTAAATTCCTAATCTCCAAATCCAGTCTCTCCACGTCTCTACTTTGCATACACATGCATTCAGGTAAAGACAACCATGAAAATGGATACACGCCCGCTTCATGCCTTGGTCCCAGTCCATCCAGCTTTTTCTGAATGAAGCATCCCCTCCCCCCATACCCTTTTAAACAGCCCCTTTAATTTCCTGGTGCAGAGGCCTAAACAAGAAGTCCCACAGCGGTAATACCTGCTTTTTGTGGCAACCGTCACGTCAGTACTTAGGAAGGCAGAAGTAGAGAAGACCGAGTGAAAAACGTGCTTGAAGCTGTGGCTGGAAAGGACAAGAGGCTGTGTCCCTTTGCCGACAATTAAGCTGGACTGGGATCCTGTTCTCTGTTGGAGGCCGATGCATCTGTTGCTAAACCTCCAACCAAACTCTCTTGCTCATCAATTGCCTGGTATTCCTTCTTCTTGTACTTCCGGGTACTATAGATGGCCAAGGCAATGACAACTCCTAGTGTCACGATGACTGCCAAAGTGATTCCAGCAGCTTCTCCTCCTGACATACCGTTGCTGTCCCCATGGATAACTGTCATGGCTCTACGCAGCTCCAGTGGCTCTCCCAGCTTCCACTGGTTGGTCTGGGGGTCTTTAATCCAGGATCTGGCAGTCTCACTACTGGTCACTATGACGGTGTTGGTGGCAGCTTGGCTCATGAGGGGTGGTTTGGTGTAAGGTGGGAGTCTTACAGGGAGCAGAGACCCTCCTGTAAAGATTCCAGCCTTGACACAGTAGGACACTTGGCATCCATCACTGATAACAGCTAGGTGTTGACTGAAGCCCCCAGGACATTTCTTTAGAGATGGTGCCCCTGCGTTTTTGGATGTATTGGAACTAACCAAAGGGTTCCCCATTATACAGCTAAAGAATCCACCAAAGGGGACTGAAAACTTGTACCCCAACTCATAATCCAGAGAAACACATACCTTGAGGTTCTCAAACAGGTTCAGTGGAATATACCCAGCTGGGCATGACTGTGCGTTTGTCTTGGGGTTGATGTTCTTGTCAGTGAAGACTCCTCCAAAGAGAAGTCCTGAGTTTTCAGGTACCTGGCCAGTGGCTGCACACCAATAAGCCCTGAACTCAGCCTTGGCCACTCGGAACACATCTTCACACACTGTCTTGCAGAAGATTTTGAGGGTGCACTTCTTTTTACATTCCAGGCGACTGTAACCCTCCTCGTGGGTTTGAGACAGCAAATGGACAGGGGTATAGCCAGAGGGGCAAGAGAAAGCACCAGTGAGCAGATTCTTCTGCTCCAGGTTTTGGCAAAGAACATCTCCTGACAGTTCAGTGCATTCCTGGTAAACTCCACCGAAGGTGAAGTTGGTTACTTTCTCATCACAGGAGCCGTCGTCCATATTGGCTTGAAAATCGAAGTTGGGGGAATCAACATTTGTGCAGCCAGGGTGGGTGTTAAAAGTGTAATAGTGTCTCACAGCGGTTTCCACTGTCTTCGACAGCTTCTTCACCAAAGGACCTGGCAAGCCAGGCAGCTTGTCAGGCTTGATGAAGAAATGCAGAGGCAAACCCTCACGGTCTATTGCCACCAAGTGGTTAGTGATGCCCTTCTGCCAGGTTTCTAAGGTGATGCCTGGGTAGAATGGAACCCCACCCATGCTCTGCATCCTGGAGTTCGTTCTGTTAGCAAGGTAGCTCTTGGTCAAAGCATTCTGGGAGGTGTAGTCCGCCTCAAGTTTGAAGTTCACAATGTTTAAGAAGGCAATCCCAGCAGAGGCAGTCACTGCGTTCTGGCTGTTCTGGTTGTCCAGGAGGAAGGAGGACCTTATGTGGTCCTCCTGAACCAGTGCGGCCCCAGCATCTACACTAGTGACTACGTGTGTGCCATAGTTGAGGACCAACAGTTCTGCCAGGTAGGTGGCCATCTTTGTCTGGTTTTTCTCTAGCTGGTCACAGATGTCCATAAGTGCTTTCATAAACCCCAAGCTGAGTTCTGAAGTTGGGCTATTTTTGACAGTGTAGACCAGGTTTCTTACCTGAGCCCTGGTGGTTACAGCTTGGTCCTTTACTTGAAGGTTCTTCATTCTTTGGAACTCAGAAGAGAACTTGCCATTGACTTTAGAGAAAAGGGAGAGTTCCGTGTTGATGGAAAATGAGGTGGTGCTCTGGTAATTCACCCAGGAATCCAGGATTTCTGAGTTCATCTCCAGGTTGCTCTCTTTCTGGGCAATGGTAAAGACTTCATCGGGGATGATGTACTGTCCATCTTCTGTGGTCTTACAGTTGGTGTATGTCAAGTCCATCACCCGTCCCATGTCTACGTTTCTCAGATTATCCCAGCCCCCTCCTGGTAGGACCTCCAAGACAGGTAGTTTCAAGGCATCCTTGCATGTTTGAAATCCAGTCTTAACTGTCTCTCCAAGAGGTTTGTCTGTTTCTGCATGTGCTGTCATCGTCCAGATGATGACCATGGCCATGAAACTGTTTATGGTGCGGACATTTCCAGCCATGTTCATGCCCCAGGCATCCACCAGCAAGACTGAAGAAAGCAGAAAGATGGAAAAGAAAACAGTGGCTGAAATAGAAATTTCTATAGTTCTCCTAAAACCATCAGTTCCTCTTTATGCTGCTCTAGTTACAAAATAGAAAAATGAAAGCTGGTTGGAATATTAGAGACCATTGGGACCTTGTAAAAATTATTCTACACTGGATAAACAAAGATACCCTCTTTATCATTTACTCCCCTGTGTCCCCCACCCTGCCTTTCTTTTACTGAAGTGACAGCCAGTAAAAGCATGAATCCAACACCTACCTCTTCTCTATCAGAAGGCTCTGGTCTGGCTTTCTGTTTGACTGACTGGTTTCAAAACTGCTTGACTGTTGGCTCCTGTAATCACTTTACTAGTTTCTTTTTACTGGAAATGCCAGTTAGTAGCAACATTGCCCTTATTTGCATACCCCGCCTCCACTAGACAGGGTACTCCATGTCAAGGGCAAATCCTAAGAATCTCATTGGCACACTGAAGTTGAAGGCTGTCCTCCGAGGAGGAAAGAGTAAAGAAACTCAGATACTTTTGTTTTGTGAGATCTCAGTGTTACAAGTTACCACAACCCAGCTTTGGATATGGAGTTATCTGGGGCTGGGTTCAAAGGTCTAGAAAAGCATTCCATTTGCCATATGTTGCGAAACCTCAGTCTGAACTGTCCTGAGCATTCTGTGTGACGGTGAGGGCTCCCACACTGGGCTGTCTTTCTCCTTTCAGATCGAAATATTCCAGAGGAGACAAAGCCACACTATAAATTTTGTTTGGCTCAAAGCATACAGTGTCCACACATCTGACTGCTCTTCCCTGTGTGTGCTATTTTAAAGTAAGCCATAACTGACCAAGCCTTTAGCTTTTCCATCCCATTATTGAGTATATATAATCAGGAAAGCTGTTCTTTATTACTCGGGTTAAAAATATTAACATTCATTTCTTATATTGCCAGGAAAACATACCCTTAGGAGTTTTCTTTTCTTGTTCTCCCCTCTTTTAGCAGGTACTGACACCAGCTCCTTCAGATTTATAATTCAGAGAGATGTATTCTTTCCCAGTGATCAAGTATTGGGATTAAGGGAAGCTCAGTTGAATTACATAGTTGGAAAAACTGGAGTGGTCTCAGTACATTTTGCTGGCAGCCAGGGACTTCATAATAGATTAAAAAGTTTCACATGGCACCCTCATGACTCCCCAGATGATTCTATGAACAGGATGCAAAGCTAAGACTTTTAAAACAGAATCCTGTTTCAGGCACAGGTTGGTATACTGTCACCTGTGGACAGGCTATGAAGATCCCAAGGAACTGAGTTTTCTCAGGCTGTCAGTGAGAGAGCAGAGAACATTTTTAGAAGGGACAAGGCTGCCCTTCACTGACTGAGTTTCCCTAGTCACTTTTCAAGCTCCAATGGTGCTCTGTAAATTCAGAAAGACCTCTCTGTGGGTCTGTTTATGCCAAGGTGTTTGAGGAAACCAACTAACACCAGCCTCCAAAGATTAATGAATTTGCACACAATATCCAAGCTATCCTAAGCTGGAGAACACAGCCCGGTCACTGCAGAGGATGCTCTAGTTCATAAAAATCGGGCTATACATACGTCAGGAGAGAGCCCAGAGCTAAAAGGCTGAGAGTCAAATGCCCTTTAGCACTTGGCAGTAACTCAGTATTTGTACTTTCTTTTTAAAATTGTTTCATGTACACTCATTTGAAGAAAGGCTAGCCATTTCTCCTTATTCTCTCTTTTCTAGATCCTGTGGAGAGCTGGATTGTGGTTCTGTGGGTGCAGGGTATTTTGTGCAGGTATGGGGACCTGAGTATGGATCCTTAGAACCCACCTAAAAATGTGGGCACTGCAGTGCATGCCTGTATCCTCATGCTGGAGGATCCCTTGAGCCTCTAGCTAGTGAGTCTCGTCAAGATGGTAAGCTTCAGGTTCAGTGAGAGACCCTGTCTCGAGAACTTAAGGTGGGGAAGCAATTCAGGAAAGATCCTGATGTCAACCACTGACCTTTACATGTATCAGCATGAGTGATTTATCAACACATACACCTGTATATCACGCACACGCACACACACACACGCATACACACACACACACACACACACACGCACACACACGCGCGCGCCTGTTGAGACCTTGATGTCCTGAAGGGAGAGGACAAAGTAAACACAGACAGTTCTACATTCAAGTCTCTCTAAATTACTAAACATTCTACCACTTTTTCTTTACATTCTTTTTACCATTAGTACAGCTTCCCACTCAACATTACAAAAAGACTGAAGAAATTATACAATATTCTACAGCCAACGCAATTTTTTCAAACCTTTTTGATTTAATGAGAATCGCTGTGTTATCATGATGTGTAAAAATGTGACTAGACCTTGAGCATGACTTCAGATATGAACAAATATATAAAATTAGAGGTTTCAACACAAACCCACTGATAGCAGTTATATCTGCTCAGGAGAGTTTTTTTTTTTTAAATCATTTTTTAAAAAATTTTTCCAGAGATTCTTTGGTTTTCTTGCTTTTTCCACAAGGAAATGTCTTACCTATTTGAGGTTTTTTTTTTTTGTTTGTTTTACTGAGTATTTGCTAAGTACCAAATAAGTAGATATAATTTTTGTACTAAGTAAAATAATTTGGGATGTAAAGATATATATTTTTAAAATTTGTTTTTGTGATTATAATTAAAACATTTCTCCATTCTTTTTTCCACTAATTGTTATCTCAAATATATATATATATGCAGCGCACAACGCCTGTCTGCACTCTGTGCGCTATCATACAGTTTGTGAGCTTCAGGCAAGGGGCTGGAGGTTGAAACACACAAAGACGCACAGACAGAGAGACAGAGACACGGACCTCTAGTCACTAGGAAGAAGCCCTTTTCTCAATTGCACCATAGAGGCTTATATGCCCAACAGTCAGGTGGGCCAACAGGTGAAAAGCTTACCCTCTGATCCTCAACGCAACACGTGCTCGTGAAGCAGAGGTGGTAAACAATTATGACACAGCTTTAAGTAACTCAAATCAGAAGGAAAGTAAAGATCACTAGCAGGGAAGAGCAGCTGGAGGCAGGCCAGGACTCCAAATGATCCCAACATATATATATATATATATTCCTAAATATAACTTGCTCAGTCCATATAATGTTACTTGTGTTTATGCTTTCAGGATTGACCATTTGGCACTGGACAACCAATTGGTGTGCCCCCCCTTTATTTAAAATTTTCAAATTACTTTTGGCATTTTCATGTGCTAGGGACGGTTGAACAGATGGATTTTATTATTGCTTTGCTCAAGGAAGTTCTCTTTTTAGTTGGTGGGAAGCAATGAAAGGAGAAGTGAAAATGGCAAGAATCTAGGACACAACCTCCATTTCTATGCCAGGCCTGGAAAGTGGGGCTCGGAATAGGCAGGTGAGGATTTGACTACTTTGTCTCACCCCCATTTTTCCTGTTTCACTCCTCCCAACAATTTTCTTGCTTTTTCTTGTACTTAAATATGCATGCAAACACATGTTCTCTTCAGATGGCTGCCTGGAGGCGCTGAGGGACTGAGGCTAACCACTGAACTCTGACCCCTAGCAGAGAGGCAGTTCTCCCATAGAAGGTGTGCATCCGCGGTGCTGAAAAGCAATTTCACTTCCTCCAGCAAGCAGCAAGAGGGAAGTCACAGATCTTCTTCCCCAGTCTGAACACGTGCCACTTCAGTGTCATGTGCTAAGCCGTGATTCATGTCTGATATTCACTTCTGTGTGGGCTTGGAGCCTGTCCAGGTGTTTCTGACATGTGCCAGTGGTCTAAGGTGGTTGCATTAGCCAGGATGAGCACACTTTATTTGTCAGGGATCTGAGAGACGAGCCCAATCCCTGACATACAAAGGATTGCTAAATGGAGCCAAGAGCCGTGACTTTTGCAGACCCTGGAGTAAATGCTGGTGAAAAGGCAGGACCTGTGTGGCACGGAACACAGTAACAATTTTTTTTTTTTTTTATTTCTGAGCAGTTGACTTCTAACCTGATATTCTGAGCGTTGCTTTGTCAGCTTAGAAGAAATTCTTTGCACCAAGTTTGTCCACTAACCACAAAAATCAAGAACTCCGTGTGTCAGGCTCCCCTTTATTCTGGAGGGCAGAAACAGAAGCTCCATGGGGAACTCTGCATAGTCATATTCAATGTGAAGCCAGAACTTGGCAGCCCAAACCATTTTCTTCTGTTCTTTTCCTGAGATAGGATAGCACTGTGTAGCCCTGGCTGACCTGGCGTTCTCTATAAAGGCCAAGCTGGACTTGAACTCACAGAGCTTCCACCATATTAAACAGGAGGAAATTTTGATGCAGTCTATTGAAGCAAAAAGCACGGCTCTCACCTCAAAGAGAAAAGACATAGTTTATTCTGGGTTCAAATATGAGTGACCTGGAAACAGATTCAGATTAGCCAACATGGTAACAATTTCATGAAGTTTTTCTAGAGAAAGAACAAAGACATTTATTCATGAGTCAAGGTGTTTCTAAAATGCTTTGGTGGGAACACCAGGTAGTGGGCTTCGGCAAAGCTGCAAAGCCTGGGCTACAAGGCCCAAGTGCTATCTGGTGACCCTTAACCTTTGGGTTGGTGGAAGCAAGGGGTTTGTTTCTACCTTCCAAAAAGGATTTTACCTGATAGCCAGAAGGATTAGGTCAAACATGAATGAAAGTAGTCAATAAATGACTGTTAAGGAGACTAGAGATAGCTCAAGGTAATCTGACTCTATAGACAGGCAACTTTGCACTGCTTACATTTAGAAAAGCTAGTCAACTACGTGGGCTCCTCAATGCTACTGGTGCAGCCTTTGTTCGGGAACTTCAGTTCACTGTTTCTGGCTTTGACAAAACGTCACATTTTTGAGAGGAAAGGCCAAATACGGTGTCATGCCCCATGATGCCTAAGAGCTGATATAGATGAGATTGAATAGGCAGGAAGGCAGACTTCTAGAGAGGGAAATAGTTGGTAAAGCCATTAAGGTCATGTCAAATCCAGCCATCACAATCCAAGTCTGATTTTTCCCCTCTTCTTTGCCTTGTGTATCTGATACTGCATTTTATGTGATGCACAATAGACATACTACACCTAAAGATAAAATAATTAAGAACACAAGATAGCCCTAAGAAGTAACAAGGGAAATACTTACTTTAATCAATTGAAAACCTTCATTTAAAAAAATTAATTTCTTTTTATCCACCATGAGTGTGTAGGTGCCCAAAGAGTCAAGAAGAGTGTGCTGGGTCCCCTGAGTGACATATGTGCTGAGAACTAAGCCTGGGCCCAGTGCAAGACCACCCAATAAATGCTTCTAGCCATGGAGCTCTTGCTCCGGCCCCACAGAATCTTCTCTTTAAACTCGGTTGATTTTCCTCTTGTATCTGCAGCTGTTTGTACTATGTGACCTGTTTTATTTGATGTGTGCAATATTTGTCTGCTTCATTTTCTTTCAATTTCAGTTTTCTGTTGGCAAACTTGATTTTACAGCTATAATCTCATGAGGAGTGGCATGTCCTAACTTTAGAAAGTATTGATCTTTGATCTGAGTTATTATAGTTGTACCTTGTGGAGAATAACTAGATCTATCTTTAATATCTTGCCATTGTGCCAGATTTTAGTTTGAGAAAGGAAATAAAAAGTCACATTATGGAAGACATCAGTAACAATGTACTGCTACTTTAAATGTCCTTTTAGCAAATTGCCATTCCACATACCAAATATTATCAGTACCAGGGATAGAAACAAGAGGTCAGGCATGCTAGAAAGGAGGACCCACAAGTTTTGTAGGTAAACCAAAGATCATTTTTTATTTTATAAGCAGAAAGAAAAGTGCTGAATTCACTTTGTAATTTCTCTCTTTTTTATTGGCAAAATACTTTTTTTGTGGGACTGAAGAGAAGGCTCGGGGGTTAAGAGTACTAGCTGCCAACTTTTGCTTGATGATCCTGTTTGCTTCCAATTTCCAGGAGGTTCTGTGTATGCTTTCCTTGGGTTCACCTAGGTATTCAGCTTCTCTGGGCTTGCGAGCTAAGTGCTTGGTGACCTTTATTTTATAGCTAGGGTC
>PVIU01018437.1:0-39039 GCA_004026605.1 Ondatra zibethicus
GCAGGTGTGCATCAGACAGACAGGTGTGCATCAGACAGACAGGTGTGCATCAGACAGACAGGTGTGCATCAGACAGGTATACACCTATAAGTTCAGGCACTAGTGCTTAAATCAACTAAGATATCTCTTAAATCCACAGATGCACAGGGGTCTGACCACAATGACAATATGTGACTTTGTCATGTGCTTTTCAGGACATTATTATAAAATGCACAAAATTGGGGCTGGAGAGATGGCTCAGAGGTTAAGAGCATTGCCTGCTCTTCCAAAGGTCCTGAGTTCAATTCCCAGCAACCACATGGTGGCTCACAACCATCTGTAATGAAGTCTGGTGCCCTCTTCTGACTTTCAGGCATACATGCAGACAGAATATTGTATACATAATAAATAAATATTAAAAAATAAATAAAATAAAATGCACAAAATTGAATTTGCTTTTAACACCTTGTTCTGTATAATAGGCAGGCAAAGGTCCTTGAGCCTGTGAGGTGGAGCTGTGGGAAGCAGTAGACAGAGAACCCTGGCTACCAGAAGTCTACATTCGGGTTTGTCTTAGGGGTGTGTCCACAGTGAGTGCCCATAGCACCTAAAAGCTAGCAGGGCACCAGAAGTAAAATATGTTTTGTTCGACTGCATGAAATTAGTGCTTTCAGCTGGGCAGTGGTGGCGCAGGCCTTTAATCCCAGCACTCATGAGGCAGAGGCAGGTGGATGTCTATGAGTTCAAGGCCAGCCTGGTCTACACAGTGGGTTCCAGGACAGCCAGGGCTGTTACACAGAGAAATCCTGTCTCAAACAAACCAACAATAGTGCTTTTCCTATTAATAGTGCTTTTCCTATAAATCACTCACTCAACTGAGCCCAGTGCAACTTTGGCACAAATCCTTCCATACATAGCCAAGTTCACTCCCTCCTGTTAGATATTTATGGAGCCACTTCCAGGTGCCAGGCATGGTTCTCATTGTTGAAGCTATGCAGAGAAGATGACAAAGGACTGTTTTCACAGGGTGTTACTCCTGTCAGGGACACTGCTAGGATTTAAGGCCGCTATATGAGCTAGATCTGCTATATGACACTGTCAGAGCAGCCAAACCCCTGAAACTAACTGGGTCACTGGCCTCGGGGGACAACCTGATCCTATTCCTCAGCTAAAGCAACATAGCAGTAAGATGAATCCTAATGACAGACATCCTGCTGTGCCCCTAAGTCGGCTCCTCACTCAGCCTTCCTCAGAGAAGCTTCTCGCAGTAAACGGGAACTAACAGAAACCCACCACGGGACAATGTAGAGCGTGAGAGACTTTGGAGCAGTCAGTCCTTAGTGAGATGTCTTCATCAAAGTCCTCCCCTCAAGGCTCAGGGACTGTGTGGAAGAGGAGGTAGGAAGACTGTAGGAGTCAAAGTGGATGAAAGAAACCAAGGAAACTGCTCTACCAGCTCACGGAGACTGGCAGCACGCACAGGGCCGAGCCAAATGAGGTATGTGAGCTGAGAAGCAGGAGTAGACAAGAACCAAGAAACACTTTTCAACTGATGCCTACTGGTGAAAGGAAAACCAGCTTTCTTCAATGGATTTACCAGTTACACCCGAGGGCAGGCCCCATGCCCAGAAAGGACTGGTGGACACAAAACAGAATCCATGTTTTTGTGTGTGCCTTTATTGTTTGTATTATTGCTTTGTTCCTTCCTTCCTTTCTTTTTTTAGTTTGTTTTGGTTTTTACTTTTTTTGTTTTTTAACCACCCCCCCCTTTTTTTTTTGAGCGTGAGAGAGGAAGAGTATGAAGTTGGGTGGGTAAGGAGACAGGTAGGACCTGGGAGGTGTTAAGGGAATATATAATCAAATACATTGTATGAAAATAGTTTAATAAACATTTTAGAAAAACAGCTAAAACGTGACTAACGAGAATGGCACAGTGCTGAAGAAATCACGAGGAAAGGACAGATCATCATTTCGTGAGAGAGGTGGGCTCTCGGTGGAGACAGCATTCGGCCAGAGAACTGGATCCTGTTGGGAGAAAGACTCATGGGAGTATCTGGGGAGACCCCTCCATTGCCATAAGCCAGAACTGTTACCAGAAAACTAAGGACTAGACCTAGCTCCTAGGCCACAGTGGAGATTTGGGTTTCAAGTGTGAGGGGACACTTTCAGAACCCAATAGAACTTGTGCTTAGAAAGTTCACTCCAGAAGGTAGTGCGGTAGAGAATGCAAGAACAGGAAGGAGGAGGTCATTGCGAAAGCCTGACCGTTCGTCTTCAGGCAGGGTGGGTTTGCTGTGTTTGTATTCGCACTAACGATCCCTGAGCCCCCAGTAGTCACCTTGCTCCTTCCTGACACAGAATCAATTGGTGCAGAAGGAAATCGGAGAATCATTCCTTCCAAGTCAGGTGCTGCACTGGAGGCTGGTGTGGACCCTTCCCGGTTGTCACCCTGTCCTTCCATTTTCTGCTACTTACTGGCACTTTCTGTTCTAGAGCCAAACGTGTCCTCCTCCTTTTCTCTTTCCATCTGTGAACCTAAACTCCTCACTCACCTCCCCAGGTTATCTTTGCAGTGAGGGCATCTGTAAACACCCAACTGGGGACATCTTGTGTTTTGCTGGAGGTGGCCCAAACGTTATGATGGCTGGGTGTAAGAGTGTCCATTAGGAGTCACTCAAAACGATGGACTGAGTGGACTTGCCTGGACTTGTAGGTTATAAACCTCTTTTAGTTTCGTTGCTAGGGTGCTTGGGGCCCTTACTCATGATCTCATTGCTCCTGGATGTAGTTTTATGCGTCTGGCTGTCCGGCTGTTTTCATAAAGTCAGAGGGATGGTTCCATTAATGTATCATCTTTTCCATGATTAGAGAAGAAACCTGAGCACATTTGTAGAGTTTCCTCCAACACCTGTTCCCTCAAGTCATGAGATGTTTATAAACAGCCACATAAGGTCCTGCGTCTGACCCTGACTTTTGAACATCTACCAGAGCAACTAAAATTTTTTTGCTAGTGTCAGCACCCAGCCACTTCCTCACTCTGCCCGTGGATTCATAGATGGTAAAATATTTGATTTGGTAGGAGGTGGGTATTTTGGACCTATAGTTAATCAACAGATGAGAAAATAGATTTAAACAGTAAAATTCCATCATTATTTAGGCAGGAGCTGGGAGTCTCTGTATTAAGGGCCAGAGATTAAGCAAACATGCACTCTCAAAACTTAGAAAACAGAAGTGGATTTTCAAAACAGGAGGAAACTTAAAAAAAATGCCACCAGTCAGAGATGACAACCATTAACATTCGGGGCTCTTCCATCTGGATACTTTTCCTGCTTAATAAGATTGCAAATATACTTCCAAGGATGGATTCTACTAAAGCCGTTGCTCCTTTGTATTGTGTCTTGTGTTTTGCTACCATCATTCTGTTATGAACTCAGATCTGTGGTGTCACACGGAAACTTGCTTTGTTTCTATTCCAGGATGCAGTCGCCATGCAGTAACCATGCATCATTTTTTCTCTCTTAGTAAGTTATGTTTTAGGACGTGTTTTGAAGACTGGTGGCATCTTCTAACTGTGCTATACAGATGTCGTAGGTTGTTTTGCACTTTTAGCTTGTGATATTCCTGGTGTCACTGACCATTTTTTTTTTTGCATACACTTCAGTTTGGTTGCTCAATGGGTATCTAAAGTGGGTATTCCATGATAGTGCCAGTCTCCTTGATATAATACCAACACTTTACAATTTTTACAGCACATCACAAATGTTTCCATTCTCCACATGGACAGTCATGGTATTACCAGGTTCTGATAGCTTCTCTAGTCTAAGAAAAATAGTTTTATTACTTTTAGCTTGTATTGCCTCAAAAACCAGCGATGTCAATTATTTATTTACTGCTGTTTTCAAAAATCCCTTTTTCCTCAAAATATTTAAAATCCAATATATGTTAAGATGTATAATATTATTTATATCACTCCCCACTCTTCATAGCACATATCAATTGTAAAATATGTTTTCCATTTTTACATGTGTGTGCCATACTTTGATCATGTTAACTCTATCCATTACCCTCTCTTGTTCCCACCCCCTGCACCCTAGTTCCCTGGCTCTTGCCAAAATAGCCCCCTTCTACTTTCATGTATTTAAAATCTGCATTCCCCACAAGAGAGAAGTCTTTGACCTTGTTAGTTAGCTTTGCTCCTAGGTAGGTTTGAGGGTTATTGTGAGTGTCACTTTTTTCCCGATTTCCTTCCTAACATGTTCATTATTGGTAGATAGAGAAACTATTGATTTTTCTATGTTGACTTTCTTTTATACTATTAGTTTGCTGAAAGTATTGATCAGGTCTTGAAGTTTCATGGAGAAGTCTCTCAAGTGTGTTAAGAACAAGATTGTGTCATCTGCAACTAAGGATGGCTCAAGTTCTCCCCTTTGTCTTTGCTTCTTTTACTTGTTCTGGTTCAGGAATCTGTACACTGTTGGGGACATCGGTTAGTCTTGCCTTGTTCCTACTGATGTTGATGATAAGTCTGTTATATGTGGCCTTTTTCATGTTCGTTCTGTTCTGTTTCATCTGGGCTTTGAGAATGAAGGTATGTTGAATTTTGTCAAGGGATTTTTCTGTGTTTATCAAAATCATCATGTGTGAGTTTATCCAAGATTCTACTTGGGGGGTGTATTGTGTTTGTTGATTGAACTCTTCTTGCACCCCTGAAATGAAACTGGCTTGATCATGGCTTATGATCTTTTGAAAGTGCTGTCAGATTTGTTTGGCAAGTATTTCCCTGAAGATTTATGTATCTGCGTTTGCCTTAGTTACTTTTCTGTTTCTGGGATAATACTCCACAGCGAGGGCAATTTGTAGAAGAAAGAGTTTGTTTGGGACTTACAGAGGGTGAGTTCATGGCTACCATGGCAGGAAGCATGGCAGCAGGCAGGCCTGCTGCTGGGCAGTAGCTGAGAGCTCACATTTTGATCAAGCATGAGGTGGAGAGAGTTAGCTGAGAGTGACGGGGATTGTTTGAAACCCCAGCCCCTGCCCGCAGTGACACACCTCTTCTCAAGATGTCACACCTTCCTGAACAGCTCCACCAACTGGAGACCAAGTGTTCAAATATATGAGCCTATGGGGACCATTCTCATTTTAAATACCACAGTGTTCATGGGGGAATTTGCGCTCTCTCTCTCTCTCTCTCTCTCTCTCTCTCTCTCTCTCTCTCTCTCATATTTAATTCAGTTTTGATATCATGAAAATATTAGCCCCATAGAATGAGCTTATTTATTTCTCTTTGTAATTTGTGTAGTAGTTTGAGGGGCATTAAGGTTAGGTTTTCATTAATGATCTTGTAGAATTCTGCAGTGAACCCATCCAGATCTAGGGTTTTCTTTGCTGGGAGACTTCTTATCATGGCTTCAATATCACTGCTGTTCTTGATCTGCTCAATATTTCATGTAGTATTTCTTCCATGGTAGGTTATATGAACCCAAAACTTTGTTTATTTCCTCTAGAGTTTTCAATTCTTTCAAATATATATTTTCAAAATATCCCCTGATGATCTTCTGGATTGAAGTGTTATCTCCTATAATGTTCTCACTTTCATTTCTAATTTGTTAATATGGCTTTCTCTTTATTTTGATTAGTTTGGCTAACCACTTATCCATGTGGTCTATTCAAAGAACAGATTATTTCATTTATCCTTTGGACTGTTCTTTTCACCCTCATTTTATTAATCAGCTCTGACTTTAATTACTTCTTTCTTTGTACCAGTTTGGGGTTGATCTGATGTTTTCCGAGTTGTTGAAAAGCATAATTAGGATATTTATTTGAGAGTATAGTATTGTTCTTTTTAATGTAACTCTCACAGTTGTAAATTGCTCTCTTAGACTTGCCTTTAGAACTGCTGTAGCTTAGAGCAAAGAGGTAAATGGCGTTTTCATTTTCATTTGATTGAAGGGATTTTTTTCTTCTTTCTTGAATTTCTTTATTGACCTGTAAATTTTTCAAAAGTGTAGTGTTCAATCTTCATGTGTTTGTATTGTTTATTTAATTGTTCTTGCTTTCTAGTTTTATTATCACATAATAAGGTACAATAAATTACTTTGACATTATTTCATATTTTTAAAAATGTTCCTTAATTCCTTAAAATATGATCTAATTTAGAAAAGTTGTATATCCTGCTGAGAAGAATGTCCTCTACTGTGATTGGTGGTCTATCTGTCTGTCCATATCTATCCATCCATCCACTATATCTTCTTGAAGGAGTACCCCTTTTATTGATATGTGGGACTTTCTTTGTGTTTTCTAATTTGATCTTGAACCTGTTGGTTCTTTTTGTTTTGTTTTATTTTTATTCTTTGTTCTTTGAGGGTCTGCCACCTGGTTCCCAAGTAAATAAATGGAAAATATTCTTACTTATGAATGCCTGGCCTTAGCTTGGCTTGTTTCTAAAAAACTTTTCTTAAATTATCCCATCTACATTTGCCTCTGGGATTTTTACCTTCCTTTATTCTGTATCTCTTTCCTTCTTACTCCATGACTGGCTGTTTGTCTAGCTGTGTGGCTGTGTGGCTGGGTAGCTGGCCCCAGTCAACTCCTCTTCTTCTCCTTTTCTCACTCCCCACTCCTTTTCCTTCTATTTATTGTCTCTTCCTGCCAGCCCTGCCTATCCCTCTCCTGCTTCACTATTGGCCGTTCAGCCCTTTATTAGACCAATCAGGTGTTTTAGGTAGGAAAAGTAACACAGCTTCACAGAGCTAAACAAATGCAACATAAAAGAATGCAACACATATTAGCATCATTAAACAAATGTTCCACAACATAAATGAATGTAACACATCTTAAAATAATGTTTCACAAACATTACTTTGCCAGATGTGATTATAACTACTCCTGTTTGCATTTGGATTCGGTTTGTTTATAATTTTTATGGTTTCACATTATGTGTGTGTGTTGTCTGTGCCAGTGATGTAAGTTTCTTACAGACAGCAAATGTTGGATCTTCTCTTTTAATCCAATCAACTACTCTGCATCTTTGTGTGTGTGTGTATTAGGAAACATCTATAGTAGTCACTCTGATTATCTGCACCTAGAGTAATCACCTTAGAGTTTTGCTCATTTACTGAATTAATGTTTCATTGTTTCCTAATTCACATCTATCTATTATAATGAGATTTTTTTTCTGATTTTATATACTGTTCTTCTTCTGCATATAGTATTCCTTTAAGTATCTTCTGAAGCCTTTTTTTTAAGTGGTTATGTCTAATATTCCCCACCCTTCTTGAATCTTTATTCTGAATTTCTCATTCAAGTTTTTCAATTTTTCTTCCAGGATTTGAATCTTGGCATTTTGCTCAAGGACAGGAGTCTGGAAATCCAGCGCTCTGACAGGACTGCTCTCTGACATCCAGGTCCTGTGGCAGAGAAACACAACAAGGAGACAATTAAGGCAAAGGACGCTCCTGTCAGCTATAGGCTCTTATTCTCCTCTGTAAACCACGAGGATGAGGTTCCCTCTTCACCCCAGGAGTGCAGCTTCCAAGCCCTAGACTTTCCACAGCCTAACTTCTTCACTGCTTGAACCTCTTAGTAGGTTGAAATCCAACCCTCTTTTTCTATATGACCTGCCCTTGTGACCATCTAACACTGACACCCCCAACTATGGTGAGCTGTGCCATGTAAGGCTTCTCTGACACTAGCCTGCTGTGTGTGGCAGCTCTTTTTACCAAATGCCCGCTCTGAAATTACAAGATGCAAATACTGCGTGTTTCTCCGGAAGCTGGGATTGTCAGTTTGTTATTAATGGTGCTGCCTTCCTTGTGGTTGAGGCTTTGGATCACACCCTAGCCTGTAACCCTGGAATTGCAGATAGTGTCCTTCTCTCTGTGTCATCTTTCTGTGTCCCTGCACTTCCTGAGTGTTCTGCTATCTCTTTCTTAATTCCCAATGCTCTTCTTATCTCACTCTCTCAGATTGTGGCCTTTCCTTCCTTACTCTGATGTTTCCTGTTCACAACAATTAGAAACTTCTAATCCTCTGTCTTCTTGTGTGCCCCTGGGTTGATTGTTTTTAATGATTAGAATTTTTAAAAGAAATTTTTCTATTAATAAGCATTCCCTTTTGTTACTGGTTTTTCTTTTTATTCTGTCCTTACTACAGTGACACAACCATTATTTTTCTATAAATGCCTTTATAATCACTCTTGTAATGCTGGGTGGGTATATGTTTAAATTATAAGAATGATGTCAATTTGCTTCCCTCAAGGTTAAATCACTTTCTGTATCTGCCAGCAATATCCAAGATTTTCTTTCTCATACCATCCTAGCTAGTAAGAGGTGTTGTATAGTGAAGACAAGTGCTAATCCCACTGCTATGACGACCTGCAGCTCCATGGCAACTACTTGTGGATTTATTCACATATTCATGTGTTTGTTACCCACTGATTTACTTATCTATAAAGTGACTTGGTTCATTATTTTATTGGGTTACTTGTTTCCTTTTAATTTGTTAGCATATTGTAAGTTAAGACTTTATTTAACATCTTGTCCATTATCTTGCTTGTGAAGTCTGCTGTTATACAAAGAGTTTGCTGTGATGTAGTTCACGAAGGCAGTCTTGACTGCTATGTTTCTAATCCCAGCCAAGAAATAACAGGTACTTGAACGTGAGAGCTGATGGATTTTACTTGTTCTCAATTTTGTAGTTTAAGATTGCAACCCTTCTGAGATTTCTTTTTGTATCTGTTATAGCAAACAGATCAGTTTTAGTTTCTTATAGATATTATCTAGCATATTAGAAGCTACTATGCTAAATAATACTCTGTTTTTACCTTTTGAAATGCATTATCATATTACACCAATTTCTTAGGGATTTATCTCCCTAGTGTCTGTTCTGTGCCATTTTCCCCTTTACTTCCTACCGTTTGGTCACAGAGCTCTCTCTACAACATATTCTTATATTTCTCAGATAAAATCTTTCCCTGCTGCTTTCTCATACCTCTTGGGTATATTTTCTTTCATCTGTAATTTTTTAATAACTCACTTAGCCAAAAGTTATTGAGCTATTAAGTGAAATTGCATTTGATTTGCATACTAACTTTTGAAGATGTGAAGTTTTGTAGTTACTTTTTTTCAAAATGCATTTTAAATTTTTCAGCTTTTACATATTTTGATAAGATTTTATATAGCCTTGCTTTTCTTGTAATTACTTTCTTTTCTTTTGGTTTTATTTCTATTTCTACAAAAGAAGCCTTTTGTAAGCATAATTGGGGTTACATTTTTTTCTATCAATTTGGAGAAAATTGACATCCTACTAATATTGAGTCTTCTAAACTGTAGTTGTCTTTATTAAGATGTTTACCAAGAAAAATTAAAATATAACATCAAAATAATGGGAGCTGCCAGAACAACAAAACTTGGAAATGTTTTATTTTATCATCTGTGTTATCAAGACTCCTAGTCATGTCGAATCTCTAACTCATCCAAAAATATTTTTCTGGTTTCTGTTAATAGGTTTTACAACCTTTTGTAAGATTTATCTCTAAGTATTTTATTTATTCTGACACTATTAATATTTTAAAATTGTTTTCCAGGGTCCATTTCTCTTATATATAAATAAAAAACTTAAATATACTGGCTTTGTACTCTCCAGCTTGATAAATTTTCTTCTTGGGTCTCATTGCTTGTATTTTCGTGTGTTCTGTGGATGTTTTACCCAGATGATCATGAAATCTGTTATTAGGAAAGGCAAACTTCTTCCCTTCCAACCTTGGTGAATTTTCTGAAAGAATTAGTGGAAACTGTTTTGATTCTTCTGAAATGTTGCTAGAATTTAACCGGTAAATGCATTTAGCCCAGGCAAGTGTGCAAAGGTTTATATTTATTTATAAATTCAATTGTTCATAAGGATCAGTTTATTCTTTTCTTGAGTGAACTTTGATTACTTTCATATTCCAAGTGATTGGATTTTTTTTAAAAAAACCTATGTTGAATTTGTTGGCATAGGATAGTTTATCATTTTAATGTATGTATTTTAATGTCAAATCTTTAGTGAGGTTATTTTTTATTCCTGCTATCAATTTATTATAGTGTGATTTCTATAGTCAACACATAGTTTGGCTGTGTTCTTTTGTGATAATCTCTGATTTTGAATTCAAGGGTTGGGACAATTATTGATGTGATTAGATTTAGAGCTCTGGTGTTATGTTTATTTTCTGTTTGCCCTTCTTTTCTTAAATTCATTTTGATCATTAACCAATTTACAGTCATTGAAGGTCCTATCTATGAAAAATGAAACTTCACTTTCATGTTGAGTCCAAAGTGTCTCCCCTCACCCTGGCCAGATCTCAGCCCTGACCCCAGGATATTCTCCCCTCTGCCTTGATACCTCTCCTTGACTATTTCTTTCTTCTTTCTAGTTTTTCTTGCTTCTCACAAGAAAGGTATGAGTGGAAAGCTTACATGGGATTCGAAAGATAACTCAGTAGTTAAGAGCATGTGCTATTCCTTTCAGAGGTTCTGAGTTTGGTTCCCAGCACCTATGTCAAGTGGCTCACCATCACCTATAATTCTAGCTCCAGGGAACCTGACACCTTTGTCCTCTGTGGGCACCTGCACTCAAGAGTCCATGCCCCTCTCTCACATAATTAACAATAAGTCTCCTTGCAAAGGTCTTAATTGTTATTTAACAGTATCAAGCATTTCTTATTTCTATATAAATCTCAAAGATTCAGTCCATTGAAAGCTTTTGGCATTGAAAAGCAGACGTTTTGTTCAAACATCACAAGTGTGCTGGACTTGAGTGCTATAGGTGAGTGTCAGAGTTTAGAGTCCTTGCTATTCCTCCTGGATTAGGCACTGGAAACTTACTTATTCAGTAAGCCTTCCAATTTGGAATAGGTTCTTATATTTATTAAGATAATGAGAATTGAGATAATGAGAATTGAGATATTCCATTTAATGAAATGACAGTTGCTGTAACAACTTAATACAGTTTTTTTTCAATCAATTATGTAATGTCCGAAACTTCAGTCCCTTTCAAGTAGGTATATTTACAGGTCATGAATTACAGCTTCTTTCTGGAGTCCTTTCACCTGTAGCTCTGTTACTTTGTCACATGGTTTTCCCACAAGCTGAGGGCTGGACTTGCTGATTCTTAATGTGTAGCGATTTCCTCTGAGATTAAAGTATTTCATCCTGCAGGAAACGTCCTTAAACAGGAAGGTAAACAACTCAAAAGAGCTTCAGGAAGTCCCTGAAACTGACCAGATTCACTAGGCTCCTCTCTCCCAGAGTATGCAATAAAGATAGGAGAGGGTCACTCTCAGACAAGCCAAATTGCAAAGAAGACTACTCTCAGATAAGCCAAGTGAAAAGAAGGGTCTCAGATTGAGACCAGACCAGCTGCTTGGCAAAAGCTAAAATCAGCTACACTTCCTGGAAGAGGTTTAGACCTACAGAGGCAGCTGGAAAGAACACTCTTCAACCTGCTAAGCTGCTTCTAGGCTTTGCAGTGTATTCCAGGTTCCCAGTTGTGTTGAGTTCTCATTCATGCTGGAGTAGGCTTTGGTGATGTAGCTGTCTTTGAGTCACTTCTACTCCTATAAGTAACCCCTCACCCATATTCTTGTAAGTAACCCCAGTAAAACTCATTGTTTGACCAAGTTGGACACTGGTGACATCCATACTTTGGTCTGCTGTGGGCTCCTTCTTTGGGATGAGTAGATGGTATACTATCTCCTCAGAAATAATCTTGGAACACAACTTAACTAGTGCCCGAGCAGGGACATGCTACAACAAAGGTGAGTGCATGATCCTGGCTGCAAGGATGCAACCGAGGCTGAGCAGCCTGCGGGAAGAGTGTCTGCAGAGGAAATTCTGATACATCTGTCTTTTCCTGTGTGATATGTGTTAATGTGCTTTGTGCTGTGACATATGGTTGTGTGGTTCTTGCTATGGGTAGTAAGATGTACAGCAGAGGCTGAGCCATCAAGATTGAATGTCTGTGGGAGAAATCTCCGATGGCTGTTTCAATCTCTGTAGCATGGGCGGCGTGCATGCTTGATGAGTAGGGATCCACCCTGTCAGTATGGAAATGTCATGAAAACGGTTCAAGGTTTGGAGGAAATTTTGCAGTCTTCAATGCACAATGCTTGAAATTGTTGGCAAGGAGGAGCAGAGGTTGTGCGGCCATTGTTGTGTGTAGTCAGAAATATAGCTGAGGTCAAAATGGTGGCCAAGCAAGAAGGTATCTGTGTAAATGAGCAATTGCAACAAGAAAGGGAGATGAGACTAGCTTCCCGTGTTAGCCTCTGATTTGGTAAACAAATCAGATAAATGAGAGGATGAGGGAGAGGTGGTAAAAGTGATTGAAGTTACCCCTCAAGTCTCCCTTTGATGTTTAAAGAATTGCCTGGGTTACCATCTGTAACCTCCAGCAGAGCGCAAACAAGACAGCACCAACTCCATAGCCTAGTGAAGAGTGGTGACGGCTCCAGCCAGGCCAGATGTGGTGGAGATGAAGAAAGGAATTGGGTTTGAGATGGATTTTGACAGTAGAAGTGACAGTGTTTTCCAAATACAAGTTCAGGGTGGGAAGGAGGTGTCAGGGAGATGAATTAGAGCAATATGCAAATGCCAATGACCTGTGTGGGCATTCCAGATGTAACACAGGCAGCTGAAGAGTCAGAGCTAACACCTACAGATGAGAGAAAATGTGTAGTGTTTGTCTTTCTGTGTCTGAGTAACCTTACTGAGAATGGTTGGGGCACCACTTTCTCTGAATGACTCTGAAGGAATAATGTTCTCAGCATGGAGACTCTAAGCCACAGCAGCAACAGCTTGAGACTTTCTGGAAATCCAGTTATTTGAGCCCCACTGTAGATCTAGTAGCATGGGGACCTTGTTCAAGGGGCTCAGCAGCCAGGTTTTAATGTTTTCCCAGTGAATCCCATGCACTGTAAACCTGGAAAACCATGGCACCCTGGCCCAGACTAGGTAAGGACCTCCAA
Source organism: Ondatra zibethicus (assembly GCA_004026605.1). Taxonomy (NCBI): domain Eukaryota; kingdom Metazoa; phylum Chordata; class Mammalia; order Rodentia; family Cricetidae; genus Ondatra; species Ondatra zibethicus. The sequence continues at coordinate 12,980 of PVIU01018437.1, forward strand.
TCTATAACATCCTTCTGGATCCATGTAACACTTAGACAACCTGTGAGCCCTAAACTATCATCAAATGTCAATACTAATACCATCCATTATTTACTAAGTATTCGAGTATTACTCCTTAGCAAGCTCAAGCCATTTTGTTACTATGCAGATGTGTACTTAGCAGCATGGTGCCTGGCACAGTGGGAAGTTAGCAAGTGCTGTGGGACAATGGTCTTGTACCCTGTAAAGATATGTCACCTGTATTGGTTTAATAAAACGCTGATTGGCCAGTAGCCAGGCAGGAGGTATAGGTGGGGCAACCAGGCAGGAAGTATAGGCAGGATGACAAGAATAGGAGAATTCTGGGAAGAGGAAAGGTTCAGTCTGGAGTGGTTCAGTCTGGAGTCGTCACCCCAAGGCAGAGGGAGCAAGATGAGAATGCCTCACTGATAAAGGTACCAAGCCATGTGGCTAACACAGACAAGACTTATGGGTTAATGTAAAATGTAAGAGATGATTAATAAGAAAGCCTGAGCTTCTAGGCCAACAAGTTTTATAATTAATGTTGGCCTCTGTGTGTTTCTTTGGGACTGAACAGCTGCAGGACTGGGCGGGGCAGAAACGTCTGTCAACAAGCAAGCATGGCACCAATTTTGAGTTTTTGAAGAGTGTAAGATTTCCTTCCTTCCATAATAAGAGGTAGAAGGAGTATTTTATGCTAATACTCCCTGTTTTCCTGCTATTGAAGGAATGGGATAGGAGATAGCTGAGGCTTCAAATATATTGGCCATTTACTGGATTACCAGGAAGAGACCTAGCACAGAAGGAGGGACCTTCATGCCAAGAAGCCTTTATTCTGTGAAATGTTATAAGAGTTTTATGATGGCCTGGGAAGAGTGGATTCTCTATCACTGTTTTTAGTGTGATCAAAATTCCTGGTATTTCCTTTGTGAAATCAGTCAGATTAACTGATGGTGTGTACTATGAAGGAAATATTGATGATCTGTTGAAAGGACAATATTCGGATTTAGCAAATGCAGGTTCTGCAAGACAATGCCAGAGGCTGATGTTTATTTTTTTTCACAGTCCGATTATCTGGAGTAGGCTCAGGAATAGATGCTTGCTGCTTTGGTTCCTGGTGAAGGCTCTCTGTCATGCTGGCAGGAGGACACTTTCTTTCTGGTCCTCCTCATGGCCTTTCTCATGATTGACAGAGAGAAAGGGGGGAAGGGAGGCATGGAGAGGGGAGGAAGGAGAACAGAGACATTCACTGGTCTTATTGGGAAATAGATCTGTAGATCAATGCTCAATTCCAGCTTTATCGTTTATCTTTAGTTTCTTCCTCACAGGTCCTGTGTCAAAATATAGTCACCATGGAGGCAGGAGGCAGGTTCACGGGCATCAGACTCAGCTCAAATCACAGCAGCTGTGTCTGGACTTGTGCCCCCCCCGACTCTCTTTCTTGCCCTTCTCCAGACATCCAATTTTGAAGTTGGTATGGTTTTCCTTTCCTTATATTGGCTTTTTAAAAAATCAAACATAGATTCATGTACTTATTTCAATAAAGACTATTGTATCAGATAATGTATTTCACACTTTATATAAATGTATACAAGAGGATATTGGCTTTTTTTAAAAAAAAATCACATGTATCTAGTGGTATTTTCTTTTAATCCATTGCTACAGTGTTGACACTAATAGACTTTATCCTACCTAGTGAGTCCTCCTTGCATCGGTTCTTGATTTGCTAACATTGGATGTAATGTTTCTACTCCTGAGAGTGGTTCAGTGCCTAAACTTCACTTTTCTGCTTTCATTTTAAGACTTTGTTCTCCTTCTAAAAAGAATTATGGAGCGTCCCTGACTTTTGGGAAAGTTCTATAAAAGTTTGGATACAAAAGCAGTTGTATATTTCTTAAAGGCCTGCTGAATCTGCCTGATCCATGTCTGGTCCTGGGGCTAGAGCGTGATTTTACAGACAGTCTTTTCTTCTTTATACAACTTTCTTTCTTTAGTGGTTGCATATTTATTTAGGGTTGCTGCTGTTTCTTGAATCCCTTTGGTTCTCATACAATGTTATCATCCTTACAGCTATGATCTGAGTGTGTGCTCCCTGCTAAATTATTGACACGCATGCTCAACACAATAGTATTAAGAGATTGGGAGTTTTGGAAATATTTAATGCAGGGGACTGAGGAACATGTTTGCCTCTCCTGACATGTCAGGTCTGAACAGCAGGAAGTGCCTTAGTTAGGGTTCCTATTGCTGTGATGAAACACCACAACCAAAAGTAAGTTGGGGAGGAAAGGATTTATTCAGATTACACTTCCACATCATTGTCCATCACTGAAGAAAATCAGGACAGGAACTCAAGCAGGACAGGAACCTGGAGGCAGAAGATGGTGCAGAGGCCATGGAAGGGTACTGTTTGCTGGCTTGCTCTCCATGGCTTGCTCAACTGCTTTCTTATAGAATACAGGATTACCAGTCCAGGGGTAATCCTACCCACAGTGGGCAGGGCCCTTCCCTACAGACTTACCTAGATTTTGTGGAGGCATTTTCTCTCTTGAGGCTCCCTCCTCTCAGATGATTTTAGCTTGTGTCAAGTTGACATGAACTAGCCAACACAGTGATCCCTCAGAGATACTGAATGTGTTTCCCCTTGATGTTGGGCTCTGTTGTTTACAGTCAACCCAGCTTAAGTTGCTGTGTTACAGTAGCATGAGAACACTAAGACATTGTTTCAGTTCTATGTTGTCTCATTTATCATATCTAAAATTCCTTATTCTGTACAACATTTTCTGCTCTCTCTTGGTAAAGATTTATCTATTCAAAGAATGTGTGTTTGAATTCATTGACACTATTTTTTTCTTCCCATCACTTCCCCCTTTACCATATTTTCTTCTCTCTCTCTCTCACTCTCACTCTCTGGTTTACATTAAAGTTTAGAAATATTTTTGCATAGAAGTCTATTTTTAGTTTCAAAATGTATGAAATAATTTTTTTTCCTGAATCCTTATTTTCCCACATTAGGGTTGGAGAATGTGGTCTGTATCTTGGCAGGTTTTTTTGTTGTTGCTTTGGTGTGTGTGGGGGTATGTATGTGTGTGTAGATCTTTAATTGTCTTTAAGAATAGTTTGGAATTATTTGTGCACACCTAAAAAGAACAGCATTTTCTATGTGATGCATACCCACTAAATTAAGCCTGTTGATTCTCTGATTCTTTTATATCTGTGTTCAGTTTTTATACAAACTATTCTGGAAACATTAGAATCTTTCATCATAGCTATAATTTGTCTTTTTCTCTCTGCAGCTCAGCAGTCTATGCTTTATATATTTTGAAATTATTTTGCTAAGTAAAGGCATCCAAGTGTCTCTAGGGGCTGGCACAGAAGCAGATCATAGGTGTTTGGGAAATGTCAGCTAGAGAGAAAAAGCAGAGAAGAGGTGGGAAAGTCAAGCATCAACACAAAGCACCAGGTACATTTGCCAAGTCCAGCAGAGACAGACTCATCTCAAGAGCCGTGTGCTGGAATGAAGAGTGGATATGTAACATGAGGACACGAGACAAAGCCAAATGCTGTAACTCACGGCTTCTAGCTGTTGCCACACCTGCGTGCTTGTTTAGGAGCGGCTAGACTTGAAGTTGCCACCTGACACTGTGTGCAGGCAGGAAGTAATTCTCTTCATGGACTAAAGCAGAATCAAGGTGACTTCTAATGTTTCATTCACTCACGCACAAGTTTTTACGTCGCAAAGATACTTTTGACTGTCGTGTGCTTCCTTTTGCAATCTCACGACCACATTTTATTTTGCCTTTTTGTGCTTTGCCGTCTGTGAGGATGAGTTACTGTGGGTGTTTCCCTTAATGCTTACTGTTTGAAAAGCATTCTGTGAGTTTGGTTTGCTCGGTAGCTTTCTCCTCTGAGAGTCTGAGCATGGAGCAGAAATACCTCCCATTGTAGCTCTTAGTTTATCTGGGGGTGAAAACCTTCGCATCTTAAATAAAACACTCAGCTTGTAGAGTCAGGGTTGGCTCTGCTTCTCTTTGTTGGTGCTTTTAAGGCTCTTTGCCAAGTCTGAGGTCCCAGATTTAGGCACCATGGAGGACAGCTAAGGGTACAGGTGCTATGAACAGCACAGAGGACTGCTAAGAATACAGGTGCTGTGAACACCATGGAGGAACACTAAGGATACAGGTGCCGTTTCACTGGATGTGATGAAGAACACTTTTCTGATAGCTCATGTCTCTCAGTTGTGCTAGGACAATTTCCCTTAGTGGCTGGAGACCAAGCCTGTCACGCTCATGTTTAAGGAGACTCGGCTTCCCTTCTCTTTTCTTTCTACCCGCTCCTCTTCTCTTTTCTGTTTCTAAGACATATATCTATCAGCAGTCAGAAAAAGGGATTTACTATTAGAATTACCCTTCAACCCTGACAACAACAGCTCTCTTAAACAGAAAGCACACATAAGCCCTCTCCTCTCACCTTTTTATGACTTCCAGCTCTCCCTATGTGCAGTGAGGCAAGCCAAGTTTATGGTCAGGTTTATTTTAGAACATTAGGCATTTACCCAGATGATTCAAGATTGCACTTTTCCCTGACTCCATGCAAACATTTATCGTTTTTTATTTAGGTTATGCAAATGAAGCAGATTCCTAAGGGAGTGTGCCAAATACACCATATAACTGCATTTTTCAGTTTCCTAGTTTGGAGATGGTATGTAGGTGGCATGAAATCTTCAGTTTCTAAAAACTTTACAACTAATTTTCAAAAACCGGTTGGAAGTCTGTTCTCCTCTTTGGTTTTTCCCACCATTCAGTTGATGAGACTAATGTCTAAACTCTACCATGCCAGCTCTGTTCCCCTCTATGCGTGTCTACTCTTTCCTAAAATTCCCATAAAATTAGAATAACCCAAATAATAGGCAGCCTGAGAGCTATATAGTTTTTCAGGGGAACAAAAAGCGGGAATCTGATAATAAAGTAACATCGAATATCCACAAGTGTGAGGTCAAGAAACCATCAATAGTCAAAGACTTCTTTTCACTTCCAAAAATTTCTTTCTCCTCCGGCCCCCTTTAGACCTGGTAAGAACATTGTAGTGGTTTGAATGAGATGTCCCCCATAGTCTCGGGCATTTGAGTGCTCGGTTGCCTAGTTAATGGCACTATGTAGAGGCAGGCTTAGGAGGTGTGGTCTTGCTGAAGGAAGTAAGTCACTGAAGGAGGGCCTCAGGGTTTTAAAGTCTGCCACCATTCTGCTTCCTACTTGTGGTTTAAGATGTGAGTTTTCAGCTTGCTGATTCAATTCCCATGTTTGCCTGCTGCCACGCTACCCCACCCTGGTAGTAATGGACCATTATCTTTTTAGAACCATAGCACCAAATAAACCCTTACTTCTATAGTTGCCTTGGCCATCGTGTTTTATGACAGCAATAGAAAAGTAACTAGGGAAAACACTTAACATTAGATCCCTTCTCCTACAACAGTCATATAAATTACTATAAAAGACACACTACAGGTATAGACAGTCTGCTGTATAACAGATTCCTGGAGCTTAAGCAAGATTGTAATTCTGTATTCTCACACATAGCCTCCATTTCATCTGCTCTAGCTCTTGGCAAGCACTGCTCTGCATTCTGCTTCTATTGGTGACTGCTTTAGATTCTACATGTGAGATTGTGCAATATTTGTCTTTCGGTGTTTGGCTTATGTCACTTAGTTTAGCATTCTCCAAGTCCATCCATGTCATAGCAGAGTCTTTAATCCATCCATCTATCTGTCTGTCCATCCGTCCAACTGTCCGTCCATCTGTCCATCCATCCATCCATCGATCCATCCATCCACCCACCCATGCACACTGAAGTTGTATCTACAGTTTGGCTGCTGTGAACTAGGTGCTGCTAGTCACCTTAAGACCTTAATACCCCAATTTCAATTACTGTGGATAAAAATTTAGAAGAGGGTTTGCTGGATCACATTTTCAATTTCTTGAAGATTTCCATACTATCTTGTATAATGGATGAACCAATTTACATTCTCATCAATAACTCCCATTCTGTACATCCTTGACAACATTTACCATCATATTTTTTAAAAAATAATATCCATCTTAATTAGTGGAAAATGACACACCATAGAATTATTTGTGATTTCTTAATGACTAGTGATATTGGATACTTTTTCCACTCCTGCTGGACATGTGCATGTCGTCTTTTGAGAAATGTCTATTCCCTTGCCCCCATTTCAGATCGAGGGTTTCTACTCCCTGCATTGCATTGTTGCATAGGTCCTTTGGATATTAGCCCCTTATCAGGTAGATGGTTTGAAGACACTCTCTCCAATTGCATAAATTGGCTGTCATTTTTTGCTGATGGCTTCATTCGGTGTGCAGAGCTTTTGAACTTGATGCAATCTCATTTGTTTATTTTTACATTTGCCACCTGTGTGTTGATGTCGCATGGAAAACAAGTCGTTTTCTAGAGCAGTGTCAAGAGCGTTCCTTCTGTGTTTCCTCCTAAGAGATTTTCAGACCCAGGTCTTCTGGGTTTACTTTTGCATTTTGTGTTGGCTTTTGTGTACAGTATGCTGTGTCAGGCCTGTGCCATCCTTTTGCATTCCTGCCATGCACTTTTCTAGCATCCTCTATTGACATCAATTCTTTCCCCAGTGTATCCACAGTTGTTCTTATACAAAAAGCAATTGGCTAGAAATGTGTGGGGTTTATGATCTCTCTGGTCTGTTCTATTGGTCTGTGTGTCTGTTTCTGTCTCCACATTCCTATACTGTTTAAATCTATGCACTTTGGTCACACAGCATGACCTTTGTCCTTGCTCTGGGTGTTCAGCTTGTTTGGAGGTATCTTAGTTAGGGTTTCTGTTGCTGTGAAGAGACACCATGGCCATGGCAACTCTTATGAGGAGAACATTTCATTGGGATGACTGGCTTACAGTTTCAGAGGTTCAGTCCATTCTCATCATGGTGGGGAACATGGCATTGTGAAGGCAGTCATGGTGCTGGTTAAATCTTGATCAGAGAGCAACAGGAAGTGGACTGTGACAATGAGCAAAGTTTAAGCAAAAGAGACCTCAGAGGCTGCCCCAGCAATGACACACTTCCTTTAGCAAGGCCACGCCTCCCAACAGTGTCACTCCCTATGAGCGTATGGGGGCCAGTTACATTAAAACTACCACAGGAGCTTATTCTAGTTTCCATTGTTTTCCTATTTCTGTGAAAACTGTCACTGGAATTTTGATGAGGATTGCAGGAAACTTTATATGATTTCTGTCATATGTCAACACGCGTTCTTCTAGTCTATGAACAGCAGAGACGTTTGCATTTCTTCATGTCTTCTCTGATTTCCTTTACCCGTGCTTTAAAGTTTTCAGTGTAAAGATCTTTCATTAAATATTTGGCTAAATTTACTTGTAAGTGTCTTTTCTTCTTTGTGGGCATTAAAATGGGTTGCTTTCTGTTTCTTCTCAGACTGTTGCTTGTTAATGTACAGAAATACCACTTAGTTTTGCATGCTGATTTTGTATCTGAAACTTTACTGAGTCCGTGTGCTTGTTCTAACAGCTGTTCTGTCGAGCCTGGAAAGCTTGCTGAGTAAGATCATGTCATCTGCAGACAGAGACACATTTTCTTCTCTTCAGTTTAGATGGATTTTCTTGCCTAACGGCTTTGGCTAGGTCCTTTAACACTACAACCAACAGAAGTGACGATGGTGGATATGTTCATCTTATTTCTGGCCTTAGAGCAAAAGCATTCAGTTTCCCATTGTTAGTCAAATATTAGTAACATAGATGGCCTTTTTCATGCTGGATACATTCCAGTTCTGTGCCAGTTTGCTCCTGTGGATAAGCAGAACTGTGTACTTGTAAAACAACTGGACAAGCACAAAAATTAATCTTTACAACTTGAAGTTAATTATTTTACCACCTAAGCCACTTTAAAGTATATTTTAAGGCATAAAATAGAGGTGTTCTGATGATCCTTGAGTCACACCGAAGTTCAAGACAGGTTCTCAAGAAGTCAGTCCAAGCTGGCCTCAAACTCTACATGGTAGATGATCTTGAACTTCTGATCCTCCTGCCTCCTCCTCCCAATAACTGTGATTTTAACCATAAACCTTGCCTGGTTTATGCTGTATTGGGAACCAGATCCAGCACCTCCTGCATGCTGGGCAGGTAATGCTAGCAGCTGAGCTCCTCCTAGCTTCTACTGCTTGCTCGTGGCTTTCCGTACAGAGTGGCTGACTTCCTGCTACAGTAGGCCCTGAAGAAGCAGCCATGGTTTTTCTTGGCTATTCTTTAACACTTGCTTGAAGCCAAGACTGGCTTGCTCAGGGGACTGTGGTGAGGTAGGACCTTTGTCTCTAAGGAAACGCCATCATTTCTTTATGTGAAGGGCGGGCTACTTTTCTAGAAGCTGGAGCCAATCACCTATTCAGATTCTGAGTGCCCAGAACCAATCAGTGTCATCACAAAGACTTTGAATGGAGAAAGAGGCCTTAGTCCCAAGGATTAGGCCCTTCTTTTCTAATACAGAACCATGGAAGCCCAGTGTGACCACCTTGTTTTTATAGCATGAAGTGTCACCCAAGACTCCAGCTTCTGTGCAACCAAACTGGAGCTGAACTCCACCCAAGATGGATACTTAGCTAGGCCGAGGGATTTCACAACATCTTCAGAGAACTACTTTTAATAAAAAATTATTTTTGCGGAACCTTTTCTTCTTAAACAGTTCCTGCTAATTTAAACTCTATTTGAGGAAAGCTCAAGTTTAAAATATATTTGTCCCTCTAGGTAAATGGAAGCAAGCACTGTTTAGACTGTCAAGAAAGCGGTGGCTGAGTTGGACTGTCTTCCTTGTTAGTCCTGTTTCCCAGGAAGGTGCCTGGACCCTGAGAGTAATCAGCTCTGATAAGGGGAAGGTGGCGACAGCTGCATGTTTTTGGTAAAGATGAAGAATTAAGTCCAATCACCTGTCTCCATTCATAGGCAGCGCTACAAAGGGGCAAAGGCGACCCGTGTGGGATACTCATACTTGCTTCTAAGATGCCATGTCAGCACCAGAACTCAGACCCCAACTTCCCAAATGATTGCCATTGAAGATGCTGCCGTGTTTCTTGCTAGGGATGAGGTATGATGTACCTGCTGCCCTCCCTAGGAGAACCTTTGCTGAGGCAGAAAGTTCTGTGCTCTTTGGGCATGAGGCTGGAGACAATCTCGGGTTAAGTAATGACTGCTTTAGAGAAGTGACCCTAGACTGACTGGTGGGTAGGACTGAGGAAACCCAGCAAATGAGCTCAGACCCCTGTCTCCGCATCCACCCTGAGGAGAGGGTATGTTTGTTCTACAATGTCATTGTGCCTGTCCGGTTACTACATAGGCAATGGCTACCTTGTTTGTGGTGGCCAGTCTTATCCTGCAGTGGCCCAACACTGGCGGCCGTGTTACCTCGACACCATCGTTTTGTATCCTTGTTATTGTCACCACCCAGTTCCCCCATTTCCCTACTAGCAGTGTGATTGTAAACTGATTTACGCGGTGAGGGCATGGCCATGGCATGTCACTCAGCATACATCTCATCTCTTTTTGGGCCCTCTTAGACCACAGGGATCATCTCCCAGACTCCCTGCCAGGATGTGGCTGTGACTTTGATACACACATATTTTAAAGGTAGAAGGGTATTGCTTCTATGGTCCTAGGAGAGCCCTGAAATTGGTTCTTCAGCTCTCTAATCTGGATGCCGTTTGTAGACTAGAGTAAGCTGGTGTTTGTTTGTAGGTGTTCTCAGCAGTGGAAACCTGCCCCCTACAGCTTATTAATGGGGCTGAGTCAGACTTTCTGGGTTAGGTATTACCCAGGGCTGCCCTTCCTGGTTAATACGGCCTTGGCTTTAGACAATTATTTGCCAGAACACTGACATGTTACTTTTGCCTCCCGAATTCCAAGCTATCGTGTCAGAGTTTCCTTCTGTATTCTGGGAAACAGTAAACAATTAGAAATCAATGGTTATGTTTAAGAAGACGAGGAATGTGTTCAGAAAAGTGGTGAGCCTACCAACTTATGTTTCAAGGCCCTGGCCTTGGGATTTCTTGGTCTGTTGTCAATGAACTTTCACTTCTGGTGTCTCAGAAAGCTCTAGATGTAGAGAACATAAAGTGAAGACCAATAGCCATGGCACTAGAGCGTTTTATGCTATGATTTTTGAAACACAATCTCTTATATGGAAGGGAGAGTATTACAAAAAAAGAGACCTGGGACGATGTGCTGAGTGTCCCCAGGCTAGCTAATACACAGCGGCATCTGGTGTCCACCAGCCCAGTGGAGAGCACCAGCCCACTGTCTGCTGCTGGCTTCCTCTACCAGCCCGCCAGGAGCAGGCTGTGCCAGTTCCTGCAGTTGCTTCCTCTTTTTAAAAACTTTGAATTGAAAGAGATTAATTTTGTGTGTGTGTTTGGTATCATGGACTTTGGAGTTACCAATTTCTTTGCTAAGGCAGGTGGCATTAACAGGCTGGGAACTGGGTGCGGGGAGAGAGGATTCTAGCGAAAGTGATTCCGTGCGACATCTGGTAGGGCCGAGGGTGCTTGGGTTACAGCTTCATTCCATAAAACAGGGATATGAAAGTGCGGAAAAGGACGGCAGGGCATGCGGAGGTGGCACGGGGGCTGGTGGAGCGCTGCGCGTGCTGAGACAGAGCAGAAGACCCGAGGACTTTCGTGCCTCAGTTCACACTTCCGTTTGCTCTGTTCTCACGACTAATTTCTGTTGTTAAGCAGCCCTCGTAGAGGCTGGCTGTGCGGAGACGCAGACCCCAGGCGAAGCACTGCTTTCCCACCTCTTTCAGCCCGCATGGCTAAGACTTTCCTGGATATTGGGCTTCGGGAGGTGGCTTCCGTTTGCTGTGGAAAGATTTGTGTGCAGACACATGCTTCACAGCCCTGCATGTGATGAACTTTAAAGCCTTTATTGAAAGTGAACCTTGTTCAACAGAAAAGCTGTTTCCCACTAGCTGGACCAGCTGCTAACCTGAGCCTCTCACTGGCCAGTGCTCCTGGGAACTGGCACAATACTAACCTGTCTCTAGGCTAGTGAGGCAAGACTTCCGCCTTCGGTATGGGAGTTTCTAGTTCTCCTCCATGGCCATATATGACTTTAACAATGATTCTTTAACTTTTTTCAGAAAAGAGTCTCTTACTGTACTTCTTGCTGAAGTATAATTTGGATTATTATAGTAAATTCCTTGGTTAGTTGGTCAGGCATTTCCCCCTCTGTATTATATTAAAAATGAGATTGCACTTAAATTGCCTTAGCTTAAAGGGTCTTTTTCTGGAACTGAACCCTTTTTCAGCTGGATCCTGTCTGGGGAGGGCGTGTCAATACTGTTGATGGAAATTAGCATTCAAGAAGATTTTTCTTTGTGTTGCAGTAGCTGGATTCATTTTTTTTTTCGAGCTAGCTGACTGAGTGGGCATCAACCTTAGGGCCGTGTGTGCGTAGGCAGGGCCTTTTCCACTGAGCCTCTCTTTAGACAAGATTTAGAAATTCGCTTAGGAGTCTCTGAGAACGCCTTGCGAGATGTGCAGGATCCATGAGGGAGCAGGGCTTCAGAGCGGGCTGCAGTTTCCGATGTCTTTGGCGGATTCTCTAGTGAATGGGAACGAAGCTAGGAAAAAAGAAGAACATTGTTTAGATGATTTTCCATGCATATGCATGGAGACATGACGTCAGAGAGAGAGAGAGAGAAACCATAGAGAAATCACTCAATTCAAATCAAGATCCCAGGAACCAAATGAAAACCAAGTAACAAAGTGCCACGAAGGGTTAATAATGAAGCAACGCAGAGCTGAAAGTTACTAATGAAGCCATAGTGAGTTCAACTCTTCACCTCGGGCTTAGCACTGGCTGCTAATCTTTGAAAGCGATCTATTTTCAGTAATTACATACGTGTGTAGAATAGGCTGTGACTGTGTTCACTGTTGCTCCCCCCTTTCCCCTCCCCCAAGTCTTGGTGGCTCCCTTCCCCTTCTCAGCTAATCTCCCTCCTTCCCCCGTGTGGAAATACAGGAAATGTGTACAGGGCTTGCTCCGTAGCCACAGTTGCTGTGTGTCTCTGCCACAGCTATGCCATGCCCAGAAGACAGCATCACGTTGTTCCTCTCCTTATTCTGCCATTCACAAGCTTCCTGCCCCCTCCTTATGATGTTCCCTGTGTCTTGGGAGAGATGACCCAGACATCTTGTTGAGGGTGATGCAGACTCAGTAGTCACTTATTCCCAGCACTTTAACCAGTCTCATGAACCAGTCAAAGGTTCAGGTTCTTTTCCCTGTCCATCTTCTCTTGGTGGCTCCTGATCTTCAGATTGCCCCCAACTCTGTGCTCACTGTGCCTTCCTGGCTTTAAACAGCCATCTAGGTGCTGCTCAGACTCACCCTCCCTGGCCCTGGGAAGTGTGCATGATCTCCAGAAACTGTCATGGCTTCCTTGCTTCCTGGGAAAACTCAGCAAGGCTATGAGATTGGGAAGAAAGACACTGGGGGTGACGGAGAGGTTAGATGGCTTGGGCCCATGAGGACGAGATCCTCAGCCTCCTCCAATCACTTCCTCGGACAGAGCCAGCAACTAAAATCACTGTAGAATTTTTCATAAGCAGAAAATGGCTTGACCGGAAGGCCAGATCCTCTGCTATCCAGATTCCTATCTGCCACCAAGTGTCCCCTACATCATTGCCCGAGGGCCTTTCTTCTGCCCCATTTGTTAATTCCTCAGCTGTCTAATCTTACATGATGGGCCACCCCTCTACTTGGCACCCTGCCTTGTTCCCGCTGCAGCTCCTGCTTCCTAGGACCAGAACTGAACAGTTTCTACTTCCTCAGGCAAGCCGCAAGAAGGAAGTCCCTACTCACAAGCTAGCCTCAGTGTCTTCTGCCACCTCCCCTCAGCTTCATCTCTGAGCCTCTGTCCCCTTGTGTACATTATGAATTCTGCACTGCTTGTTTACCTGGTTTTGCTCCCCCCCACCTATTCTATAGTTGTTTTTTACATGCCACATATTGTCCCAGCTTGTCACTAGTGGTAGTTATTGTGTGTCCCCCTCTCATATTTGTCTCCTGTCCTTGTCTCACTCCTACTTTGCTGCATTATATTGACAATAGTTAATGCCACCTCAAGTATCGTAATCCCCCTCTCTGTATAGGTGAAGAGAGAATGAAGCAAGAGAAAGCAGTCTCATTTCCAAATTATGTATCTATGGACTCTGTATTAGTTACTTCTGTGAACAAATACCTGACCAGAAACAATTTAAAGGAACAAAAATTTTATTCGGGTTCATCATCTGGGGTACAGTCTTACTTGGTCGGGGAGAGCATGAAGGCAGGAAGATGAAGCCTCTGGTCACACTGTGTGCAGTCTGGAATCAGAGGGAACACGAAGCCACTGGTCACACTGTGTGCAGTCTGGAATCAGAGGGAACATGAAGCCACTGGTCACACTGTGTGCTGTCTGGAATCAGAGGGAACATGAAGCCACTGGTCACACTGTGTGCTGTCTGGAATCAGAGGGAACACAAAGCCACTGGTCACACTGTGTGCAGTCTGGAATCAGAGGGAACATGAAGCCACTGGTCACACTGTGTGCTGTCTGGAATCAGAGGAAACACAAAGCTACTGGTCACACTGTGTGCAATCTGGAATCAGAGGGAGCTGACTACAGGTGCTCAATTGGCTCCTTCCTCGGTGTTTTATTCATGGGACCTTAGGGAACGGTGCCACCATGTTTATGTTGGACCCTCCTGGGGTGAACTCTCAATGGGAACAACCTCGGTGGGATCACCTTTGAAGACAGGCTCAGGGCTTTGCTTCCTAGGAGATTCTAAATCTCACCAAGTTGGCAAATCCACAAGCAGTAATCTCCACAGGCATTTGACTTTTTCCCAGCTCTCTTACATGGAGTGACATTTCACTGTCCCGCACACATAGCAGGTGAGACCAATCCACCGGCTATTGAATGACTTACAAAGGTTAAACACTTAAAAAAAATGTTTTGTGAGGGGTATTCCCAGACATGAATCTAATTTCTTACTAGAACATTCTCTTGTCAGAATCAGCTAGATAATCTCTGTGGGACATAGTGAACTGATCTGACACCTCAGAGAGGAGTGGCCCAGGGGCCCGTTTTAAGCCTCCTGGCTCCCCCTGCTCCATCATTGAGCTAGCTTTCCAGGCCAGAATCAGGTGTGTGAGTTTCCCAGTCAGCCTGAATAAATCAAGTGAGAAAACGGGTGGAACTGTGGGTTTCTAACAGCTAGTTTTTCCCTTTGGCTCGCCTGACACACAAAGCAAGAGTAGATTTCAGTCTTCAGTTTCTGCGGCACAGCAGGGTCACAGGAACCATCAAAAGCTGGCGACTCCGTTCAGGACCCATCAGTCTAGCATCTCGAGGGGTTGCTTGGTGAAGTGGATCCAAAAGTAGGACCTGAGGTTCATGGGTTAAGGTTTTGGGTTGTCTCCAAGTTTGCTATTAATGTGCGGTGTGTCTGGGTCTGTGTTACAGTCTAGTCCTGGCTTTGCAGGGGATACACACCAGATGAGCTGGAGGAATTTACTAAGACACGCGAGGCAATTTATCAGCTGCAGATTAATAAGTCATAGCACATGATCATCTCTTACTGCGTGCTAGCCATTCCTGACACAATGAACCCTTGTCTATCAGCTCTTAGGACTTACAAGAGCAATGGAATGATATTTGCTTTGTTTACAGCTCTTGCTGGCGATCTCTGTATATTGTCCTGTGTTATTTTAATCCACATATCTTCTTTGAAGAATTTCCCAATTTAATTATTGGCATGAGGTATATCCTCTTTGATTAATATCCATGCTTTTTCTTTTTTTTTCCTTTCCAAATCTTCCCCATTAAAAATGTTCTCTATCTTTTTCTGCCCAGATTTTCACTTTAGTCTTGGGATGCATTGGACTCATTGCCGATGTTTCATTAGTGTTCCATCCACGGTGTCTCAGAATTCCTAATTCCTTCACATGATTCAGTCATTTATATGGCTGAATTTATACTTCTTTAAACTTTCAAGCCATTGGTTAAATAAATACATGCTACGAAACACATAAAATTCTTTAGCTTGGATGAAAAGGAATGTTTTAGCAAAGATTACAGCCCTTATAAACATGTTTATGCACTGTAATAAGTTTAAAATAGATGGTATGTTTAACATCACACATTGTAGAAATTCTTAGTTTAGTTTTTAAAAGGTTGAGTAAATACACACTCAGAATGCCTACAATTATTAAAAAACAGTTTCTATCTACCTGTCAAGTGTCTGTGTCAACATCTACAAGTTAGCAGATGACATGCTTTAACACAGTCATGAAATCCTTGTCTGTGTATCTGGAGTGGTCATGTGAAAGTCACATCCAACTGAATCATGGAAACACACACACATTTTGTGCATAATGAAAACATAGAAAAATAGAAGTTTCCAATGATGTGTCTGTCCAGAAGCCTTGGAAAGTTTGATTCATATGCAACTAGAATATTTTTTAAAAAAATTCTGATCCTCAATCCTATGTTTTTGAGCAATAGTATCAGATAAAGCATTTGATTGGCAAAATATTTTCTAGTAGATGCTGCCTATGAGTCAACTGACATCTCCCCCAAAATAACTCTGTAAGGAATCTAGTATTAAAAACAAAAACATGGCAGAAACATTTATCAAGTGACAGACAGCTGACACCCGTGCCCTTCCTGGTAGCCATGAGTTCCTCCCACATACCTACTGGGTCAAATGCTTTCTGCTGTTTCCTAACATATGTGCCTTCGCTTTGGTGGTGGGCACATCTGACACTTGTATGTTGATTACTTCCATGGTTCAGTTAACTTTTGCAATACAACTTTTGTCCCAGTCCAGGCAAGAGTATGTTTCCCCAGGCTTGCAATTCAGCTGGCTTGTACTTGTGCCATCTGGTGGAAGGAGGTAGAAATGATGCTGGGCCTTTGGGGGACATGGACAAGTTCCCCTTGTCTTTTGGAATCTGATCTCAACCATGAAACAATCATTGTTGGCTTGGTAACAAGAGAGTATCCCCTTCACCTTGCTGGTGGTAGCCTAGAGCATCCGTTCCTGGCTATCCTGCTGGCTCATCACAGAGCGTAGCTGGACTGGACAACCAGAAGGACTTCCTGAGCTGAAGAAAGGCTTCTTATTTTGTCATTGTGTTTTGTGGTTGCCTGTCACACACCATTGCCTTGGAGATATAATGGACACCGTGACATATTAATAGTAGAAACAGCTCAAGTGTATTATGGTTATAAAAATAAACGTAACTAGGAGAAAAGTCAACCACTACATTAACCAAAAACATGGGGGCTAGTAGAGAGAGGAATTTTGCTATAGGTGATGAGGTGAAGAGAGAAAAACTTTATAGGGAAGGAGAAAGGAAAAGGTAGTGGATGATGTAGCATGAGTAAAATTATCGGCATGTCGATTTTCTAAGGGTGTCTAAGATGGAGTGGACAAAAAGAAGACTTTCGGACTAAAATCTATGATGGGTGGAAAGTGCATCACAGACACAGGGAATGGACAATGTTTCCAAATAACAACTTGGGTTAACTAGTAGTTAGCCAGCACTAAGAACTAGTACAAAACATTTTCTGCCTACACACACACACACACACACACACACACACACACACACACACACACATTACACACACACAGGGACACACAAACATGCATACATGCCTACACACATATGCATACAATGAACTATAAGCTTATTTGTAAGTATATCTTCCATTATTGTAGTTTTATAGCCTATGAGAAGCAGTGAATAAAACCAGCTTTATTTGGGATGATAATAAGCTGAGGACATTTTTATTTGGAAGATAACGAGTCAAGGGTTCCCTGGTTTCAGGGTGGCTATGAAGTGAGAACTTCATTATTTGCTGAGATTGGAGAGAAAAGAGGACAGTGAGACATGGAGGGCCTGCAGTTTGAAAAATGGAGAGCTGAAGATCAAGGCTTTTAGTCAGTAGACTGACTTGGCCATGGGCTCCAAGTCAGGTAGAAGACTCTGCTTGACCTTGAGAGATCAGCAGGGAGAAACATGATGGATGAAAATGACCTTAAAGTGTTTTTCAAGAAGTGTCTTAAAGGATCAAGAACAGCTTCAGCCAAGGTAGGTTGTGAAGTAGATCCACAGAAAGCCCAGATATCATGCTTAAGAAAGACATGTATGACTTACAAGACAACTGTCTGCGAGTCATTGGTCAGGAACATCCCGGAGATCTGCCAAACAATGCCAGCTACTCCATTGCTCTTGGCTGCCCACTATAACTATACAGTAAGATCCTATTGCTGAAGACATCCTATTGCTTCAGGACATAGAAAACTGACAGGGAAACTTTCTGCTGGCTAGCTTCCACAGCACTGGAAAGTGTGTGTAGGATTCTGGGAGAGAAAAGGGATAAATGTCTTATCTAGTTCTGGACTTTGCACACTGCAATACTGACCTGCCAGGCAAAATGTCTCCACTGATAAGCAGTGGCAGGACTGTCATGGGGTAGCCAACTGCCTTGTTACTGTATTTGAGGCTTACTCCACAGCAAGGAATTCATGCCTGGTACTGTGAAGCCAGCCAAAAGCCTGTGACCAGGGAGATAGATCATAGGCCTTATTGTGGAACCAAATTGTCATGCCATGCTGCCTTCTAAATATTTATGTTTATTCTTATAGACCTGGGCTGTTCTCAAACTTGCTGAGAGACCCTTCTGTTGTTCAGGGGTCAGCAATTAATGAAAAGACTCATACCTTGTCAAAGAGCTGAGAATGGATGCCCACGAGAGTACCCCCTAAACAAGATGCCTATGTTGGCACTTCTCTCCCATCCAAGAAGCAGGGGTCATTGAGAAAGCAGGTGGAATGAATGGAAGCACTGGAAGATGGGGATGAGTGTTTTGAAATGCTTCCTTTTAGACATGGCATGGCCATTGCACTCATGTGGTGTAAGAGGTCCTTTTGTATTTGTGTTGCTTTCATTGGTTAAGCAAGCCCTCCCCTCCTTCAACAATTGGCACCCAACATGGGGCATGAACCCACGACCCTGAGATTAAGAGTCTAATGCTCTACCGACTAAGCTAGCCAGGCACCAAAAATGCGGCCTGCTCTCTCCATACAACAGATTGGCACCTGCTCGCTTCACTATTACACTCATGCATTCACAGCAGCTTGTGGTCGCAGGCACAAGATCAAGCCCGTCAAAATTTCAGAATAGTCTCATGAAGCCCATTTGACAGTGGCTTAGGAAGGGAGAGCCACTTTGGGAGGGTGTGTGTGGCCAGTGTAGGTTGCTTATGTTCCAGTGGATGACCCCACACCGTTGTTTACACAGCCAGTACTAACTAAATGCGGTAGGATATATTTTTAAAGAGGACGTGAAGTTGGAATGGGGATGTGTGGGGAGCTCCAAAGGAATCAAAGGAAAGTGTGGGAATAATGCTTCCTATACATGCATGCAATTCTCAAACGACTAAATTTAAAAATTACGCTTAAGAAGGCAAAGTGTGCCTTGCACGGTTAGTTGACCTCTTTTGTTCTGGCTGTGACTTCAGTCTTCTGTTAAAGAAATAATTTCATTCATTTCTTCATATCTTTCTACCAGTCTACAAACTATTTAAAGGAATGGATTATGTCCTCAGTAACTTGCTCGTATTCATGCTCGGCACTCAGAAGATACTTTGTCAGTTTTATTGAATGAAAGGAAGGTTACATTTCAGTTTAAGAAGGACCTCAGTAAAGGATGTAGGAGATCGAAATAGCAGCATTACATGAAGAATAGACTTGAGGGGTGTGTGTGTGTGTGTGTGTGTGTGTGAGAGAGAGAGAGAGAGAGAGAGAGAGAGAGAAGTGGAAGGAAGGGTACACTTGGGTAATAATGTTGGTGGGGATAAATAATTTCAATAAAAATAAGGCAATAAAAGAGTACTCACCCTCATGCAAAATGTTAGCAAATCAAATTCAAGAAGGTGATAAAGGGCAAGAGTCCAGAGTCAGATTTTCAGGGGGAGGTTTCTGTCTTTCTGTTTCTCTGTGGTCAACAGTTAATACCAATATGCACAGCTGCTCAGAGTGCAGAGACCAAGGGACTGTGAGTGCACAGCTCTCCAGGGGTCTGTCTGTATCAGCAGCCTGCCCCACTCATGGCCCAGAGATCATTGTAAAAGGGGACTGCTAAGCTAAACCAACATATATGTTTTAAAGGCTTCTTGTCTTCAAAATTTGAGTCTAAGGATATGTCGCTTTGGAAAAGAGGTTCTTCTTTTGTTTACACAGAGGATGAGAACCTGAGAAATCCTTCCAGACTAATGTGGTTTGATGGACCAAGACCCCCCAAAAGGTTGCCATGAACACCCCCCAAAATTACTTTGCCCAACAAAAAGCAGAAAGCAGTTGGAAGAGAACTACACCCAAATTCCCAAAAATTATTTATAAATGTTTGTTTACATTTAAAGGGGACTATGCTATAGAGATTTGCATTGGTATGGATCTTGGTCTATTGATACATATTTAAGGTCAATTTTGTTATATGTATATTTCTGCTCTTGATTAAGGTATTGTGTTTGTGCAGCTCATTTAAAAATGTAATATATAATTAAGAAATACAGATTAATAGATAGTCATCTATAATCGTCAAGCTTGTAGTCCTGTTAGGTTTTCTAGATGTATAGAGATATATTTCAGATGGATAGTTATTCTTCAAACCTTTCAAAAACTACAGAATATGCCATTTAAAATGTTTTAAGAACTTAGACTTTTCATGACAATGAGACACATCTGATCCTGGCAGCACCACTTGCTTCAAGAGGAAGTTGGGCATTGAAGAGGCTCCTTATGGAGTTCGTTAGCCATTTGGGCAAGAAACTGCTCTTGCCTGAACTGCTTGACTGGACTTTCAAAGACCCACAGAAAAATGACTGCTAAAGCTGCCTAAAGAAGTTGAGACAGTCCTTCAGGGTTCCTGCTTCATGAAAGAGTCTGCCAGACACTCTGCAAGACACAGAAGAAAGTGACTGACAAACTGCCAATATAGGAAGAACTGTCTTTGAAATTTCCTGCTTCATGGAAAAGTCTGCCAGATACTATGGGCCAGTAGACTGAAGATGGGTGCCCACAACATTACAGAAGAACTTTGGGTGACTGTCCATCTAGTGAGATGTCTCTGTCAATTCTAGAGTTTTGGAAGTTGCTTACAATGCACTTCCTATTTACTTAGGTAATATCATATCTTTCTGGGGTCCTTGATGGAGTTGAAGAATTGATAGTTATAATTATAGTTTTCCTTAGTTATGATAAAAGAAAAGTAGATATAAATATTGTAAATGTAATTCTTCCTTGATGCCTGTTTTGTTATATCTAATTTTACTATGTTGAAGTTAAAACCTTTTTTTTTATTTAAACAGAAAAGGGGAAATGGTGTAGGAAGTCCTTCTGTATATGTGTTGCTTTTATTGGTTAATGAATAAAGAAGCTGCTTCTGGCCAATGGCTTAACAGAATATAGCCAGGCTGGAAACAATATAGACAGAGAGAGTAGGCAGAGTCAGGGAGAAGCCATGGAACCTCCACCACAGACAGACATGCTGGAATCTTGCCAGGAAGCCACAGCCTCGTGGTGATACACAGGTTAATAGAAATGGGTTAACCAAAGATATAAGAGCTAGCTAGCAATACACTTAAGCTATTGGCCAAATAGTATTGCAAATAATATAATTTCTGAGTGATTTTTTTGGGTCTAAGTGGCTGGGAACAAATGAGTAGCTTCTACCTACATTTCCTTAAGTGTCTTTTGGCCATTTTAGATTCATCTGTTGAAATTCTCTGTTTAGGTTTGTACCTTATTTTTTTTATTGGATTATTTGTTCTTTTGAGGACCAACTTCTTGAGTTCTTTATATGTTTTGGAGATCAGTCCTCTGTCTGATTGGGGTTGGTGAAGATCTTTTCCCATTCTGTAGGCTGTCATTTCGTCTTGTTGACTGTATTCGTTGTTTTACAGAAGCTTTTCATTTTTATGAGGTTCCATTTATTAATTGTTGCTCTCAGTGTCTTTACTACTGGGGTTGTATTTAGGAAGTGGTCTCCTGTGCCAATGTGTTCAAGTGTACTTCCCACTTTCTCTTCGATGAGGTTCAGTGTGGTTGGTTTATGTTCAGGTCTTTGATTCATTTGGATTTAAGTTTTGTGCATGGCAATAGATATGGATCCATTTTCGTTCTTCTACATGTCGATATCCAGTTATGCCAGTACCATTTGTTGAATATGCTTTGTTTTTTCCATTTTATTTATTTATTTAATTTTTTGCCTCTTTGTCAAAGATCAGGTGTAGGTGCTCGTAAGTGTGTGGATTGCTATCTGGGTCTTCAATTAGGTTCCATTAGTCTTCCTGTCTGTTTTTTATGGTGGTGGCACATTTTTAAAAACAGAAAATGATCATAAGGCAATCATAATTTAATTGATTAAAAGAAATATTTTGAAATAGAAGCAACAGACAAGTTACTAAATTCAGATACAAGAGTTAAAACATCTTTATCTTTTATGTTTCTTAGAATGTATCCATATTATATTGGTCTGTTTTTCAGCATGAGCTCACTTGTGCTCTCTCTCTCTCTCTCTCTCTCTCTCTCTCTCTCTCTGTCTCACACACACACACACCCTGTGTGTATATGTGTATATAGTCTATATTTGCATGGTTATACTCATTCATACTTACATTACCTTTTAATAGTTAGCATTATATGGTAAGCACTTTCTTATGATTAAATTGTATTAAGATACTAACTTTATTAGCAAAATTAATGGTTTCCCCCCAGGTTTTTGTACAATTTGATTTGCCTCTAGAAGTTGAGATTATTTACTGCTTGCAGTGCCTGAAATGATGTAACGGAACACTCGCGCTGCTGAAGGAGTTGCATATGGTGCAGCCGTTCTGGAAAACAACTTGGCAGGTTCTTAAAAATGAAATATGAACTACTATGCAGCTCAATTGAACTCTTGAACATTCCTCCTGTAGAAATAAAAACTTACAGTCCCATAAAAACCTTTCGTTGACTGTTCAAAGCAGCTTCATTCATAATAGCCCCCAAACCGGAAACAACCTCAATGTCCTTCAGGGGTGAAGGGTTAAGTGGTAGTCCACAGATGGCGTGGAATGTCACTCAGCAATGAGAGGGGAGGAATACTGTGAATACTGTGGGCAAGCCAAGAGTCCACAGCACCACTCTGTGTTTATTTCATACAACTCCATGCCCATATGCAATTATCTGAAGATAAACATTTAAAATAAGAAGCATGAGCACAATCATCACATATAGATGTGTTTTTGTGTCTCTTGCTGTATTCCTAGAGGTGAATTTCACTGCAGTTGCGCCAGCCTTTCTAAGAGCTTTGTCTCCACTTCCATGCTGATTATTAGAAACTTCAGACAGTTTACACAGCGCCATGTCTTCAGGTAGCACAAGAAGCAGGCGAGAGTTTTCTATGCTGAGAGCTACCATCATCTAGTTCTTATTGTCTGTGTGAGCATTCCCTTGTCCTTAAACTCTCCCAGGACTGCCCAAGAGTCTCCTCCCGCTATCTGTCCCCATGCTTTGAGAGTCTAGCTAACTGGCCAAAACTGATGCGTCTGACAAGTGGCGCGTCAGAGACTCTCCCTAGGCTGGTTTAATGTCAAACCAAGTGTGCTAACTACTGTGCGCCATCTTAAATTCTTGCTGAGACCAGCTGTTGAGTTGCTGACAGTCCTGAGACTGTGAAGATGTTAGCCAGAGATGGAGGAAAGCATGACTTCCTGGAGAACCTGGAACTGTGGAAGAGCGAGAGTTTTGGTAATACTTTTGAAAGGATTGTTCACGCTGGCTTTTCCTTTGTCCCGCAGTTCTTTAGCTTTCTGTCAAACTAAACGGTGAGCCTAGGTCTTTGAACTCTGGACTCCCGGGTCTCCTGCTTGCTTCTACAGCAGAGATGGAGGATACCTGTGCGACAGTGGTACACTGTCGTCAACAAAAGGTTTTTAACAATTGTGTTTGTAGATGTGTAATTACCTCCCTGACTTATTTGGAGACCATGCTGATTATGAGCATAGGTGGGAACAGTGCTGCATTCATCATGCAAGAGGTGGACATGAAGGCGCCTCCTTAGCTCTGTGTACTTAGTTCACCATCAATATTAAGCGTTTCCCAGGGCATCTCCTTTGAGAAATTTTTTTGGGTTGACTACTTCCAGATTACATTTATGTAATGAGTTGAGTCCTCCCAGAAGATGATGTTTTATGATGGATCCTTTGTAATAGGCAGAATTATATTTTACTCACAACTCCTTAATTTGATCTATTTGAACAATTGTTTAAAGCACAGCTAATAACATTTCAATTAGTCACTTGCAATTTCTCCTAGTACAGAAAAATTTAGACAATAATTTGTTTGCTAGCACTTCAAGGGCTGACATTTTAATGATTTTTATACAAAAATTGCTGCCTTAATTCAATTGAGGTGAATGCTCTAGAAATTTGTGCCATTAACAAAATTATGGTTTGAGAGTTCTGCATCATTGCAGCTGTGGCTACCTGGGCTCTGGAAACATTGGCGGATTTGCATCGTATGGCAATCATTTGTCCAGTCTGCTGTTTTACTTCATTTTGCTGCGCTTGTACCCATCACATCACATTGGTCTAGTTATGCTGAAGTTGCACCTTTCTTTCCTAAAACAAAACCTTAAGTGTTCTAATTTTTCAGCCTGGAAAGATTTGCATGCAGCCTAACCTACTTTTGGGGTGTGTGTGTATGTGTGTGTGTGTGTGTGTGTGTGTGTGTGTGTGTGTGTGTGTGTGTTATCTTCTTTGGGGCTAAGAGTATTCTGAATGGTGAAGATAGGACTTGAATAATTTATGAATTTGAGTGATAATACATCCCATATTTTTCCTAATCCCTGTGACTTCCATTGCCCCTTTCTCTGTCTTTCAGACAACCACTGAGTATTGGTGTAGGAGGGTCTTCTGTTTGTATATTGCCCTCATTGGTTAAATAAAGAAAACTGCCTTGGCCTTTTGGTAGGACAGCCCTTAGGTGGGCGGAGTAGATAGAAGGGAATGCTGTGAGAGAGAAGGCAGTGGAGCAGACGCCATGCTTCTCCTGCACAAGATGGACACTGGTTAGACTCATGCCGGTAAGCCACGACTCGTGGTGACACACAGATTATTAGAAATGGGTTAAACAAATATGTGAGAGTTAGCCAATAAGAGGCTAGAGCTAATGGGCCAGGCAGTATTTCAATGAATACAGTTTCTGTGTAATTATTTCGGGTACACACCGGGAGCCGGATGGCACAAGGGGCCCGGCGCCGGGAACGCAGCCGAGCCCCTCATTACTACAGAGTATTGAGCATATATCATCATCCAGCTGCCCAGAAAGATGCCTCATCTTTGTCCAGGGATGGGAGCTCTTTCTGTCTTGCTCCAGGTCTATGTTCAAAAAGATTACACATTGCCAAGAAAGCAAAGATGCAAGTCTAGATGTAATGAACATCTAATGACAGAGGTGGTTGAGTTCTTGGGAGTGAGAACTCGTTGGATCTAATTGTGAAGTCCAGCTGTTTATAGGAGGGATGCATGTAGCGTTTATGAGTTTGGATGTGCTCTGCATTAGCTCCCCAGGACCACGTGCATAAACTATGCTCCCCCCAGGCATGCTCTGGGCTGGGCGAGGCAGTTGATTTCAGTCCATCTGCACAGATTGATTCCCCAGGAACAGGCCAACACTACAATCCTTTTCCAGCAGTAGAAGGTGCTTCCCACTCAGCAGAACCTGGAACAGGATCTTTATGGTGGTCCTTGGCACCCTTTTTATAACATCATGCCCTTCACGTGAGCCATATGTCACTTTCCATGGTTGCTCTCATTTCATATTGTCAGCAGCAATGGGGGGAAGCACTAGAATGTCAGTGGATTAAAAGGGTGCAAGCTCTAAAACTGGGGTCCCAGGCGTCATCTCACTTCCATTTATCTCATGCCTGGGAAGGAGAACTTCTGGGAGCATGTAGCTTCAGCTGCACAGAGGTATTGCTACATTATACTCAGTGCTAACAAAATGAGAATTTATAAATAAACATGCTGTTGTCTTGAAAATTATAAATGATCAAGATTGACTATAGAAGTAAAAAGCATTTAAAAGACAAATATACTTACATAACAAAAGCTTACTGCCAAAGATCTGTATCCAGAAAAGGCTTTAGAACCACAAAGTTAAACAGTAAGTTCTATGAAAGCTTTAAGGAACTACCAATTCCTCTGAGACAGAAAAGAAAGCGTTTCTATGGAGTCCTATATGTTCTCGGTATTCTACCCAGAGGCACATGCCTGCTGCTGTGTGCAGAGATGGAAACATGGATGACACACACTTCAGTAGTAGAGAGGCACTGAGTGCTGGGATTAGGGGTTTTCAATTTTCATGAATACTGTATTTCCAAGTTTTCTGATTATACACAGAGTGGTTATTTTTGATTATATTATTCTGCAACACACCATCTCTTCTTGAAGGAAAGGAATAACTGTTAATAGAATGAATGACAGCACAGTCAGCCAAATCTAGGACAAACGCTCACCTTGCATTAGAGGGGTATCTGAGCAGCTCTGGTGACATGACTGTCAACAGGACACTTGAGGTCTGCCCTCGGCTTGTAGCCTCTGTGCCCTGGCTGCAGGTTAGAATCGTTCAAAACCATGCACAGAAGGTTCCCTGGTGCTGTGCTTTAACAGTAGAACCTCCCTCACGGGCTGATGAGTTTGAACACTTGCTTTCCAGATGGTGGCGCTGTTTTGGAAGGTTGTGCAGAAGGAACTGGGTTACTGGGGCTGAGTCTCGAGAGTATGTAGCTTGGTTCCTCTTCTGCTCCTTTTTGACTCTCAACTGTAATGAATGTGACTTGTACCCTGCCATCATGCCTTCCCTGCCACTTGTCAAGTTTTCTCTCTCTCTCTCTCTCTCTCTCTCCCTCCCTCCCTCCCTCCCTCC